>VZRX01000526.1:197412-285064 GCA_013398075.1 Notiomystis cincta | reverse complement strand
TCCTCTCCTCTCCTCTCCTCTCCTCTCCTCTCCTCTCCTCTTCCAAACAGTACAATGACAAATCTGAGTTACACAGTATATCTTTCTAAGTGAGTGAGAAATGGTTCCCACCACTGCATCTAAAAGTGTCTGAGACATTGTTACATGTGGCCCATGGACAGAGAACTGTCTGAAATTCAACAAAGACAAATGCACCTGGGGAGGAGTAACCCCAGGCATCAGGACAGGCTGGGGAGAACCTGCTGGGAAGCAGCTCTGTGGAGAAGGACCTGGGAGTCCTGGTGGAAACCAAGCTGTCCATGACCAGCAGTAGCCAAGAATGGGATCCTGGGGTGCATTAGAACAGCATTGCCAGCAGGTCACAGGGGGTGATCCTGCCCCTCTGCTCTGCCCTGGGGAGGCCACAGCTGGAGTGCTGTGTCCAGTTCTGGGCTCCTCAGGAAAACAGAGACAGGGAGCTCCTGCAGGCAGTGGAGGGCTACAAAGATCATTAAGAGACTGGGGCTTCTCACCAGCAGCTTTGTGAGAATATAATTTTATTGGTTTCCATTTCTGTTCATGATTTACACAACCGTCTGTTCTAAACCGTCACACAAGAGACATGAGATGAAAAAATCTAAGGTCTCGATTATTTAGCCAGAAGTTTTTCAGTAATTGTGATACACTGTGGAACATCACACCACTCAAAAGTCATGTCACAAGCAGTTCCTTTGCACCCTTACATGAAAGAACATTGTACCATAAAGTATTATAAAACATGTAAGAAGCCAGATGTCCTGACACCTACTTGACCCAAACTCTGTGCCTTTTTTATTCATGACTGCCTGATTTCTTTTTGAGCCAGAAAGATTTTGCAGCGGCTTCTGTAACATTTGGAAGGGAAGAGAAATATAACAGTAGAGATAGGCATTAGACTCTGAAATCATAGATTTTCTGCAGGCTGTGAGTGCTTTTTGAAAATAGCAGAACCTCCATATTTGTTTTTTAGTGTCCTTGAAAGGGTGCAGATAGTTGCAGAGCTGGCTTCAGTCCAAAAAGAGGAAAGAACCCTGTGGCAAACAAGGGTGGTGAATTAACGTGCTTTACCACCCGCTTGTGCAGGATAAACACAAAAATATCTTTCCCAGGGAATCTTCTGAGATTAAGATTTCTCCCCTCTGGCTCTGACTTTCTTTCTCTAATTTGGAGATTGTAGGGAAGGTCACCCCCTTCCTATACCCCTTATGTCTCATCCATATGGAAAACCTAGTTCCCTCTATTATCTCTACTGTCTTTCAAAAACATAACTCCCAGCATCCCCTAAGGTGTGCTCCACAGCTTTTTGTTTGGAGGGAAGGATGATGAAAGGAAGAACAGGGGCATTTCACATACAGCCCAGTTATTTATGCAGAGCCCTATCCACAGTGGGGTATCTGCTGGCACCTCTTTTCATGTCAGCAGAACCACTGACAGTCTAAGAGAGAGGAAGAAAAAACAAGGGTAGTAAAACTAGGAAATGTCATTCATAAAATTTCCTTTTCATGTGGATGCTGCTTTATAGGATATTTCAATCCCTTCAAAATCAATCTGAGAACAATTCAAAATAATAAAGGAATATGGCTCAATTTCTGGCTATAAGATAGATGACATGAAAGAAAAGTTCTGAACCTAAGTGGAAGGAATAGAGAATCTAAGTGGAAGGAATAGGGACAGTATTGGTACCCTGGATATATTTGAACAGAAACAAAAAGGACTGAGGTATATAGTCATCTCTCATAGACTGATTTTATGGGAATTGAAGGGACCAAGTAATAAAATATTTACCTGAAGCAGTTTTCCTTTTTCTTAGCAGACAAAATAGACATAATTGAAATAAAAGTTCTTTAAATAAAGTTCTGTTCCAGTATTTTTAACTATCATTCCTCAAAAAATAGAAGGAACTGGTGGATAATTACATATCAAAATTCACATGAGCCACAATTTGTGGAATAAATACTATGCAGGCCTAGAGTGCAAGGATGCAATTGCAGATGATGATTCAGTTTATAATGGACATAGTTAAACATAATAAGATCAAAAAATTATACATCAGAAAATTAACAGAACTAGTTTAGCTGTATCATTTATTGGTTGACTAAATTAGGAAAAATCACAATACAGTTACTGAGTAGAGGATCAAGGAAACTAGCAGTTTTCCTCATTGTTAATGTCACCTCTATGAATGACGTCTAATTTCACAAATCATGTAAGAAGCAAATGGACATCAAAAGCAAAAAGTGTAACTGTACAACCAAACCCAGAGGCTGTTCCAAAATTTACCAAGTATAAATGCCTAATGGGTCTTTAAACTGCACATGTTAAGCTCTGTCCTAACTCACTGATGCAGATACAGATCTCATACATAGCTGGCTTCATTTGTATGTCCCTGTAGCCTTATTATGAAGAGCAGCTATTTGATCCAGATGGTTTTCTTCCCCCTAACCCACCTGGGTGCCAGGGGAGAGCTAAGGAAACATCCTCTGAGGATGAATATAAGGCCTCTGGGTGTTTATAAGCCACTGGGAAAACTGAAAGCCATCCAAACAAAATAGAATGGGGTCCCTTCAGCAAACCTTGCCCGAGTGGTTACAGGAGGGTTTGTCCTCCCCAGGAGGACTGGGTGGTTCCATCACTGTGTCTGGAGCAGGACACTGGAGGAGTGTCTCACTGCAGTGAGTCCCCATTCCTCCCTTTGAGCCCTTCTCCCCATTGCAGCCTCCTTTCCTCTCCCTCTGCCCTACCTACAGTCCAGTGCTACGTTTGGTGTTCTGCACAAGGCAGCCTGGCCCCAGCTGCTCCACCACCACTGGCTCCTGAGACAGGAGCACAGCATCCCCAGCTGAGCAGAGAGCCTGTTCTGGGACAGCCCACAAGCCAAACCTGATGGAAAAGCAGGTGTGAACATGCAGTATAATTTAAAATGGCAGGATTCAGTGTACCCCATTCATTTGACAGAATCGAACAAAGAACAGAATATCAATAGGCACAAATTAATAAAAGATATGTCATGGATTTTCATCCGTAAATATATATGCTCAAATCCCTTTATATATCATTCCCAGATTCCTCAAAGAGCCTTCTGCATCCTAAATTTATACAATAATAACTGAAAAGAGTTTAAAGACAGTTATAAAGAGAGTTATTCCAAGGAGAAGGATACAAAAGGAAATAATGAGGTAAACAGGCTCAACCTAAAGTTAAAAAGTAGGTATTTGTGGATGTTCCTCTTTATAGAACTATCAGGCAGCATAGATATCATGAGGTTACTGTGGGGAAAAGAAATGAACCATCAAATCTCTCCAGATTGCCAGAAGCAAACAACGCTTAGCACTATTGTCAGTACAGTTTCTCCCTTGTGGCTTCAACAATGCTTGAAAATTATGATTAGATACAATTGAAACAGTCAGCATACACAATAAAAGGCATGAGAGAACACATTGTTAGGAAAAAGCCAATTAATGAATGTTATAACAGTGAGGTAGCCTACAAAAGGTAGCCTTCAGAGTATATTTAAGAGGAATATGACCTTTTTCTCTAATATGCACAAAAACTTTTGAGATATATTAACTTAGTGACAGCTGTGAGTGCAGAATGTGTAGAATTCTTTAATTTGTGAGGAGAGAAAAATAATTCATAAGTGACTTTGACTGAAGGGACTTCTTTGCTTCCTTGAATCTTGAGTCCAAAAAAAGGGGCTGATTATAAACTTCAGACCCAGTGTTTGACATTAGCCAAGGTGACTTTGGTTCATCCACATGCAAGACAATTTAGCAGCTACTGTTGTTCCTTCCTCTAAGTCCCCAAAGCAAAGACAGAGCAGAAGACATGGCTTTTTTTCATGTGTTTTTCAGTGCATGCTATAGATGTGTGCTATGAAAGGATAAAAAAGAAACTAGAGGGTCTTCTTTTTGTCTTACCATACTAACCATGAAATTATCTAGGGAAATTATGAATAAGCTACTTAAAAATTAGATCACACACATTTTTAGTGACTAAGAAATACGTCATTTTAGTTAATGGTTTCCAAGGTGTATTTTGCTAAAAATATAGAATTTCAAGTGTATAATACAGTCCTATTCTATATATAGCAGTTACTTTTCCACTAGGTTTATGGAAAATAGTTCCTATTGTCATAAGTTTTAGCTATTGTCAGTTGAAAAAAGGAATTAAGATAGAAAACGTTTCTATTTCTTGGTGTCTTTAATTATGCATAAAAAAGTTTTAAAAGGTATTGTTTTCTGAAACATGAACAATCACTGTCTAAGTAATTAGTGAGATGTAGTACTTTTATTTTTGCATATGGAAGTTAAGAGCATCTTAATTTTATCACAGCCATTGTGATAGTCTTTTCCATAAGGGGTTTTTGAGAATACTATCTGACAAGAGAGTCTGTATTTGAATGGGTAAGTATAAGATTTCACTCTAAATAGAAACTGTGGAAATAAAACTATAAGCAAAGGCCCTGTGAGGAATCCTTTCTTGACTTCCCATCACTTCCTCCAGTTTCAGTTTGATGATTTCTGGTCTGAATTCAAACAGAGAGAAGTTAGTCAAAGAAGACTGCATTATATTTTTTCCTTGCCCCCAAAATCAGGGTATGTTTTCAACATATATGAGTTATTTTAGACTCATATGTACTACCAAGACTTTCAGAACAATGTAGTGTGCAGTTCAGTGTAGCAGGCAGCATATGTTCTGTCTCACAGAATGGCAGCTACCTCTGCAGACTGCCAAGTCCCATAAATTTAATGGTGCAGCCTACAGAAAACAGGATCCTAATGGTTATTTATCTATGGACAGAAATTCATGGTGCTAGAAAGGCCCATTCAATCATCTAGTTGGACTTTCTATATATTGAGGGGCTCTTAAATTTCACAGTGTAGCCCACTCTGCAGGAATAAATACATAGCTAGTCATCTTTATCACCTATGGCAGTCTGAAATGAGCTTCAGAAGCCGTGGCAGCAGAGCCTGCAGTGCACACAGGGTGGGACTGCCACAGCTTCTGGGACAGAAGGAGGGGGTTGACCAGAATCGATGCTTCCCTCTAAAACTGTTTCTTCAAGCTCACTTTTTTTTGTGCCTTTGCGGCTCTCACATAAGAGTCTGCAGGTCATGGGTCTGCAACCATGAGAATATACAGATTAGTTTCTTCTGCAGCCTAACAAGAGGTAGCACTTGAAGACAGAAGCCTTGGGCTGAAAACAGAGTCAGGCACTATATAGGAAGAGAAAGTAAGGCAGCAGGTCCATGTTTCTGATGGTGGGATATTTGGGGATTCTGATGGCCTCCATCAAGCCTAAGCTTACTGGACTCTGCACAGGCTGAAATTTGTGTGTGCCAATCACAGCAAATAGTAAGGCAAGCAGTGTCAACACAGAAGACTTCAGAGAAAATGCCTGACGTGAAGGTCAACAGCTTTACAGTGTAAATTCTGCTGTTGGTACAGAAAACCCACCAGGTTTAGAGTGTAACCAAGAAACCTACAGTCTTTTGAAGCTGACTGGGGGCTGGACCACAGCTAAGTATTGAACAAATTTGTGGTCATGGTTTTATGTGTGTGTCTGAGGGGATAAGGATGCCTTTCCCAAAGATCACAACGTGCAGAAATTCATTAGGAATGCACAGACTGAAAGACAAAGAGTTGCTTTACCTTTTCTACTAACCTGTATTGCAGAAATGGGGTTTAGCAGGATGAGACATGGACATTTGATTTAAAATATGGTAGAAACTCACTTTGAAATACCATACTTTGATGTGTGACACTCCTAACACAGGAACAAACTAAGACTGGCTGAACTCAGCCTCCCATGCTGTTTTTGATTGTCAGGCACACCTGGCCTATTCTGATTTACACAACTGTCCCTACCAAGACAAGTATATGTGAACTTGACTCAGAGATGAGCTATGAATTCATAGAGGTCCCTACATTAAATACATATGCTATATGGTGTTTTCTGTCACTACAATGCCTTTTTCTCCATATTTTGCATTCATTTCCCTCTTTCATTAAGCTTGCTTTCCAGATAGTTGGTTAAGTTAATGTATTTGCACTTGGCTCATGCATTAATCTCTGGAAACTACATGATATTTTGCAGACTGCACACCTTGTCATAAATTTTTGCTTACTTCGTAGTATGCATAAGTCTGTATTTCCAACCACCATAAATAAAGGCAAAGCAATGCCTCAGCTACTGCTGCCTCACAAAATAACATTGACAGAAGGAAGCCATTCACAAATAGAGAAATAATGAAGATTTCTTTTCAATCTAATGGGCATTAGGGAAAATATTTTAAAGTTCAGCAAGTAGTTGGAATTTTAATATATAAGTTTACTAACACAAGTCCTAGAGCTGGCCATGAATTCTAAGAAGGATAAGAAAATGTCACTGTGCTATGAGATAAGGAGTCACTTAATCTTCCCTGTCTTATTCCTTCCTTTGTTCAGTTTTCTTTTATTAACACAAGAACAACAGGTTTCTTTAGGTTTTGAAGTATTCTTATTTATCTCCCTTAGCTGCAGTTCAGTTCTGCAGCTGAAAATCCAACTATCTGGGGGCTCACAGAGTGTCTGTCATTCC
This sequence comes from Notiomystis cincta, assembly GCA_013398075.1. NCBI lineage: Eukaryota > Metazoa > Chordata > Aves > Passeriformes > Notiomystidae > Notiomystis > Notiomystis cincta. The sequence continues at coordinate 278,466 of VZRX01000526.1, read as the reverse complement.
TTGCAAACCACAGCCAAGACACGAAACAAAATGAAGAGCTCTTAATACATGCAAAGAGGGAGGTTAAATAGACTTCCCCTACCCTTCAAACCAGAGGCACAGCTCACCACTACACCAGTCTCTGGATACAAATTACCCCAGCATCACTGATCCTTCCTCTGGAGTTGTGGGATCTCACAGTTTGTCCTCACCAGGAAGATAAATTTTCTAGAATGACACCATGCTCCAATGGGAAAATTAAATTACTCACCAAAAGCTATTTTCTGACTAATTTAAAACCCTCCCATCATCAAGCAAATAGAAAATTGCTTTCATCCTGATACTCTTTTATTCAGGCATACAGTGGTAAAAAGCAAGAGTTGCAAGCAAAGCCATAAAGTCCTCAGGACACCAACAAAAGCCTTTTCTTCTCATCCTAGCTGGAATAAGATCTGAAATACTCTTAATGTTCAAATGGCTGCTCTCCTGTCTATTTCTTGTGTGCTACACTTGCACCACAGTCTGAAGGTTGCTGTTTCTTTTTCCATTTTGTTGAATTCCCACAAAAATGTTGAATGAATATACCTCTTGTAGAAATCTGCAGTTGTGAGCCCAGAGATGCTCAGGTGGTTTAAAAGCAAGTTATGTGTGTTTGCCAGGAGTGGTGCTCAAAGCTTTAATTGTAGTAACAGTAACAAAAACTCATTCAACACATTAGGTAGTAAAAGAATGTGAGATCTGCAGCTTTGGATGCAAGTTTGTTGATGTTCATATTCCCTGTATATTTTCAAGCCTTTTATTTTTTTAATACCAGGAATACATCTGCAAGGCAGTTGTATTAAGACTGAAGTAGTATAGAGTGATACTACTAAGCTTAACAATTGAGCAGTGAAAGTCTAGTCCAAAAAATAAGGAGTCAGTCCTTCCTAAGGGCAGAAACCTTCTTGCTAAGCTGGAGAGTGCTCCTTACCTGCTGTGACCTCCTTGATGTCTGCTCTGTTTTCCTGCATCCTCTGTGATACACTGATCTGATATGCTGCCAGGGGATAAATTTGGCATGCCCTCGCTTCTCACCAGTAGTGATGCAGTGGCTTTTCTTACACTCGCTTTCCTGAAGGAATGGCTCTCCCCAGGAAAGATCTACTTCCTCCCTCTCTTAGTTCAGCTTTGGAATACAACTAAAACTTTGATTCTTGTGGATTCTCCCATATAAATTTCTTTTTATCTCAGAAGTCAATTACACCAGTTAATCATAAAGAATCTGGAAATATTATGTGATGTATGGGTGGGGCAATATATAAATGCCAAATCTTGTTGCTGCAGGCCTAGGAGGGAAATGCTGCTTATGAAATATATTTTAGGAACTGAAAAGGCCAGAGCACTTCTAGGCTGGAGTTTACTAGCAACTTAAGTGCCCCTACCCCTGAAAGTCAGGTGATACACAGGTTTAAATCAGAGTTATGCCATTTGTAATTATTTTCAAGCAAATACATGTAGCTTCAGGGATAACATTTAAAGAAAACAAAAACTTAGATAATGGACTTTTCTTTCTGTCTTTCAAATCTTTGAAATGGTAAAAATATTCTACGGCAAAGACACCAACAAGACATTAATAAATTAAATTAACAGATCAGTGTTTTTATAGTATCATGGAGAAAAATATATTATTCCTTTGTTATTGTCCAAGATGTTATTCATTAAGGAAGTCTGTATTTTAAAGGGAAAGAGTAGAAGACTGGACTTGAAGCTGGGCTGAATTTCTGTTATGTTGATAATGCCAAAGCCCCTTTCCCATTCTTCTTAACAGAAGTCTGGTGAATCCCCAGCAGAGCTGGTTATTGGCAAATTCCTCCTCATGTGAATTTCTTTTCCCTCTATATTTCTAAATTTCATCTAATTCATCATGACTCTATTTTAAAGGGAAAACATTGTCCTTTGAGTGGTGTTTTGGCTCTTTTCTACATTTAAAGAACTTCCCAGCATTGCCACCACTAAATTTCACTATCAGACACAGTCTTTTGTATCACAGATATTAATTAAAGAAGAAAAGGGATCATCATGCAGTAGGCAAGGAATCTGGCAGGGAGACCAAAACCACTGGTTTTATAGCCCACAAAAAAACCCCTTAATATTGTTTTTCAGTAGCAACAACAATGTTGAACATGAGGGCAAAAGTATGATTACTCCTGAAATGGAGGATCTCAAAATAACACCTTCTGGGGAAGAAACAAACCCCCAGTGACCTCAGTAAAGTGAACCAGATACACTTAATCCCAGAATGACAAGAAACAAAACAGATTGATTCATAAACTGAGTAGTAAGGATTTTTAATAAACTTTCAATTTGGAAAATATTATATGACTGCAAACAGAAAGATAATATCTTTATGGAAGGAGTAAAAATTACTGCGTGCCACGGCTGGTTCACTACTCTGACCTCAATAACACACTAGAACAGATTTTTCAAGTGAAAAGGGGGGGAAATGAGGTCTGCATTTTCTTTAATAGGATCTTATTTTCAAGATAATAGGTTAATATGACTAGACAAAACATCTGTCATAGAACAGCATGGAAAATGTTGGAATAGACTTTAAGCATCTTGCAGGAGCTCTCCTATACTGCTGCAGATGCCCAGACCACCCAAAACAAGTAGCTTCCACTGAGGAGTAATAAAACCTGAAAAGGAAGTTTCCCAAAGACAATGGGATCTCGAATGGTGTTTGCTACAAAACAGATTGCCCAGGGTAGTAGAGAAGAATAAAATGAGATTATCAGGTTAGCAGAGACATTGTCTCCACTAACCATTTTCTAGCCTGTTTCACTTCCTATGAGGACAAACTGGGTTTAGTTGCAGGGCAGGCTGGACATTTGTGTTTCCATGGTCCTGTTTGAACTACTCTGTGTTTTTGCTTCTCAAGGAGCTTATATTACATCTGAAACCCACACAACAAATCCCTTCTATGATGCACTTTATGGAAGCATAAAGTTTTAATTCAACATGTAAATGTGATGTTCACACTTCTTCCCTGAGCCTCTCCTGCAGAAGAGAAAGTATATGATGTACTATGGATTTTGTTGCTTGTTGCCATCAAACCTTGACCAAGTAAAATATTACCAGGGAAGGAGAGTATCCTGATAGATCAGCTAAGATACCTCAACTCTGAACTAGTGATGAGCATTAAATATCACAATCTCTGTAACTTTCTAGCCCTCGGTCAGTATTCTACAGAGTCTGCCTTTACTATCTATTTCTGCCTTTACTATCTATTTCTATCTTTATTTTTGCCTTTACTATCTGCATTTCTCTTCAGCATCTTTGCCTTGCTGAAATACTTCTGGCTGCTCAGTGGAAATAAATCTGCACACCAATGAAGCCTTGCTGAGACTCCCAAGGACTTGAGGCCTTGACTGCAAAAATGACACTTGTACTGGCTTTTTAAAAAGATTGGCAGAAGATGCTGCAGAAAATCACCATGCCATTAATACAAAGGGCCAAAAGCATATTTTTTCAGAGCAACGGGCAAAGGTTTGGGCTTTTAGCACTTGTTTGAGATTAGCAAACATATATTTTACTTATTTGTAAGAAAAGGAGCAAAAGCCAGCAAGTTTGTTTGGGTTTTTAAGCATCTTAATATCCTTCTTTCTAAATTACAAATGTTTAGCTTAGCTATTTCTCTGCACTTCACAGATGATAATTTTTACAAAAGAGATTTATCATTTTCTTACTAGTAGTGTTTGAGTTTGTTTCTGTCATTTTCAAACTCGATTCAAAACCAAAACAGAAAGATGAAGGTAAACTAAATCTCTGAAGGAAACAGAGTGGTGCATTTCTTTGCCTTGTGACTGTAGGCAGCTGGGCCAAGGGCTCCTGATGAAATTTCACTGCATTGTTAATCTCCAGCAGTGTGGGCTGTGAAGGAAAGAGCACAGAAAACCACACAAAGCACTGCAATCCCAAGACACTACTGACAGGTGTTGGGCAAGTGGGGACTTGGCAGAGGCTGCATAGGGGGAAATGAAATAAAATAAGTACTGGGAATGGGAGCTATCATAGCATTTCTGAGGCAGAGAACATGGTGAGTCACAAGAAGGTTCACCAGCAACACAGAGAGGGTGGGTAACAGGATTGAAAGATTAGGAACTGTGTCAGTCTGGCCCAGGGAGTCACTGGCACGGGCAGCAGGTCTGGTTTGTGTGCACGAGTTGAACTGGGACCTTTACAGCTCCAGCTGAATCACTTGAGGACAACACATTTCGAGAAAATTCATTATCATGGGCATTTCTTCTTATTTCTCTTTCTAAAAAATATTGACAGTAGATACTGATCATAACACATGGGCTATGGTACACATCTGAAAAATAACTGTATGGCACTCAAGTTTTCTCCCTCAATAAATTTCTGAAGGCCTCCTTCTCAGTTTTCAGATGCAGGGAGAGGCAAGACAAACCAAACTCCCGATTAGCAGTTATTGGTCAATTTCCATTCCATTTTTTCCACTACCACTTAAGTTACCCATCCTGTGAATCTACAAAGACATGGAATTGTACAGCTCTTGATATTCACCCTGGAAATGTACACCTAAAAAGGGTCTTAGACATTGAAAAAAACCCACCACTTAATTTCTATTCTATTGCTGCATCAATTACTTCAACATCTTTTCAGTGGTTTTAAATAGGTTTTATTTACAGTAACCTTACCAGCAACATGATACAAATACTTGTTTCACTCCCAATATTTAGTTTTTGCTGGTATTTGTGAACATGTGTTGCTCACAAAAATCATCTATACCAACCAGTTTGAATGCACTTGTCTCTCAAGAATTGAATCTAAGCAGTTTGTTGAGTGTGGCTTACTTGGAGTGCTGGCTCCCACACTTTCACATCTGCTTTTTTTAATTTTACTTTACATTTGTGTCTGATAGAATGAGGAGAAGGGAAGAAAGCACGATATTGCTTGTTAGCTGAAGTAACCTCTATTTTCCTTCTTGCTCTATAACAAGGCACCTTGACATCCTGCAGCTTTGATTTTGCCCTTGACCTCTCCCACTCAGAGAGCAAGGTAGCAGTGTGGAGGTAGTTAGGGGATACCTGCTGACATCATTGCTCCTGCCATCAAAATGTAGAGTTGGATCCAGACTCTTTAAGGAGAACTAGAATAACCAGACAGTGGCTGATAACATGTCTAGATCTAAAAAGCTGAAAAAACAGAAGGAAAAAAAAACTCATTCATTTTTTTGTTGGTGGAATGGAAATCAGACACCATGACAGGCACAGTGAAAGATTTGTCTGCCAGGGCACAGAGATCATTAAAAGCAGAGGAACACCAGGGAAGACCATGGCTTGGGAACTGAGTTGCTAGAGCTGCAACAGCACACCAAAAGCAGGACAAATATGAAAGACATCAGCCCCAGAGACCTGAAATACTCAGCAGTGTTGGCTTTGTAATGCAAGCACTCTCCTACTCGGTCTGCCTCTGAAGGGCCCTCCTGTCAGGCTGAAGAGAGAAGAAAGCCAGAGGTACATGAATCCTTGGCTGCTCTGCTGCAGTGATCACTGAAGAGTTCAGCCAAACCACACTGGCTCTCAGGGGCTTTGTGCTAAGAGCCATCTATGGCCACTGAAGCCAGGAACTCACACTTACATGTGCCTGGAATTCCTCCAGTTAAGGAAAAGTTTCCTTCGAGTTCTTTGAAGACCTTAAGGAGGGCTTATATTTAGGCTAGAGATGTTTTTTCAAAGAGAGAGTTCGTGGCTAGCTTGTTTAAATAGTAAAGCCTTCTTTGGAAAGTGAGAAACCTTCACTTTCTGATTTCTCTGTGTGCGTGATGGGGAGAGGGTTTTATTATCCTAAGTGCTCTCTAAGGCAGGCGTACTCGGTTTATGGAATGAAACTAAATTGTCCTATCTTTTTCCAATACCAGCTACATTATTTCTGCAAAACTTAAACTGTATCTCTGTGCCTAGGATGCATGCAAATAATACAGAATTGGTAAAAAGAAAGGAAGAAAAATTATTTTTCCTATACCTTATTCTTTATTTTACCAGAAAACACCATCAGTGCTACCACGTAAAAGTATAATATTCCCTGGGTAAAGCAGCACTCTACTGCATCTATCTATTTATTGCACAGTAAATGAATATGGGTTGGGTAAGTGCCACATGAGAGCTGCTCAGGAGTGGTGCAACATTGCCACCATGTGCTCTGCACTGAGAACTGGTTTTATGGAGTTACCCTCCTCTCTGCGTTATTTCAGAGAAAAAGGGGAAAAAATTGAGGGCAAGTAAGTAATTTCTCCCCAACAAAAATTTCTATTTGACTGTGGATTTAGGCACTGGGAAACTATGTCTGGAGCATTGCCCATCAGAGCCACCAGTCTCTTTTGAGAGTCAGCCAGCAGGCAGCACACTTGGGAGTCTCCTATTGGTCTGTTGCTCTCGTGGGGCACACGAATTGCATTAGGAATTAATGATCCCAGGCTTAAGTGGAAAATTCAAGAACTGAAATAGATCAGGAGGGAGTGGTTTGTTCTAAAAATACCGTAGTTCTTTAACATTTTTGCTGAAACTGCCAAGCAGCATCTTTCCTAGAGTAATGCAATGAAAATCACATTCTAGTTACACTGGGAATGATTAGCCATACATGATTGCCTTTAAGGATCAGTGACATTTTCAATCACCTTTGACACAACCTTGTTCTTTTTCAGAGGAGCTAGGTCTTGACTAAGTGTGATGCTGATCTCAGCACTAATGGAATTCACCAACAATCTGTGTTTGCCTTTCAACAAGGATGAAATGTATTTTTTTCCTCTTGATGAAAAAGGCTAAACATTAAACATAGAACCTTAGTGCAATCAAACTACAATAGAGGGAAGGCATGCTAGAATTTTGGTGGTTTTCACTTGGGACAACTAAAGAAGTACATAAATGTCTGCAATGGTAGGAAAGGCAAATTTAAATAACAAAGAAGAAACAAGATCTTTTTGTTTCATAATCTCAGCTGATGGGAAGGTGAAGGGCTACACTGAACCATCCATGCCACAGATGCAAAAAGCAAATATGTGTTTGTACCAACAGTGTGGATACATTTACTGACTACACACAGTCAATGAAGCCTGACCACCACAGTCAAGGTCACTGGAGATACAGCCCCCAGCTGGTCCAGAAGACGGGCAGCAAACCTGCTGGAACCAGCAAGGGGCAGGTACTGAGCTGGCCCTGTCACCCTACTGACACCCTCAGTGAGCCACAAGTAAATTTGAAACATATCCTTGAGGAAGTGAAGCAAATTGCACCTCTCTACCAATGCCAGGCAGTGCCAAGCAGCCATTCTGGTTCCTGGCTTTGCCATTCTGGTTCCTGGCTTTGCCATTCTGGTCAACACTAAATATTGTTATTGATACACAAGACTGGAGAGCACATCTGACAGCACTCCTTGTTTTCCAGCCCAATTCTGTCACAATTCAAAATGTTAATTATGAAATATAAGACTTCTAATTAAATTAAATCTCTAAATAATACAGAACATACTAACTCAGAACATACTAACTAACCTATGGTACAGTGCTCACAGCCACGATTTTGCACCTCTGAAATTCATTTCTAGTACAGATTCTCCTTCTCACTGTTGCTAGAAAACTTCCCATCCCATCTCACATCTTTCCATAACCATAGTTACTAACTTCCTTTTACAAACAAATCCCTCATCAGCTGGCCCTTCTCTAAGAACCCAGAAAGATCAGAGAGCATGCAATGACAGTACAGTTCCTCTTTTGTACAGATTTTTATTTTTCTTTGTTTATGGCCTTGAGACATTAGAAGAATGTGTAATAATATTTTATCTGAGTTTAGACAGTTACGAGTTAATTCATGAGCGATTCTCTGGTGATGGAGACTTTCCTTTATTACTCAGCTCTTGGGTATTTGATTCTAGAGCTCATCAGAAAAGACCTATCCCAGCTCAGCATGAAAAGCAGAATGCAGGCAACTGCATTCCCAGCAGACAAGATCCATCAGGGAAAGCAATGTGACCCAGTTGAACTAGTTCAGCAAGACAAGAACATGTCCAATATCAAACAGACACATCAAGAAGATTCCTAGTGTTATTTTCTTTCAACAATATAATGTAACATCCTTATAAGAGCATGCATGATTTGCAAAAAAAAGATAAACTATGTTGTTTCTTGTCATATTTAGAACATTTAAATTAAAATTGTCATTCTCAGCAGACACAACAAATGTAATTGCTTTCAGCTTAAGGCAAAAATTGGTTTCAGAAGCAGCTAGAGCAGCAACTACCGTAGATGCTACTACAAATTTGCTATCAATACTTCTTAGCTGCACATGAGTTTGAGGATCATGTCAGAACATGACTAACAGACAATCACTTCCACTCTCATTTCAGTCCAAGAACAAAAGAAAATACATCTGAAGCCTGCATATTCCAAAGTAGTGGCTGTTTTAGGGCTTGAGGATTTGGATTCAGCCCCCAGTGGGGGTACAGGCTCTGAAATTTCACTGACTTCACTGAAATGGGCTGTTTACTCCATTCTGCCTCTCTCCTATATAAAAGGTCCTAATAACTATTATGTCACATGCTCTGCAATGAACAATTATTGCATCAACCCAGGAAGAGCATGACTCACTAAGTGAGCAATATCCATTTTCAATAGGGCAAAAATATCAGTTTAGACCCACTTAATTGTTCCATGAGACAATTTAGCACTGCTATAGCATGTATTAAATTAATTAAAAGACTTTCCTTCCCGTCAAAGGTATAATCAAGGCAATTTGCTTCCAAACATAATCAGAAAACTATGCAAGGAAAGCCTTGCAGTATGAGATATTTTTTCATGTGGAAAGTTAATTGATTTTCTATCATTTTTCCCCTTTGGGATTCAAATGAAGCTTTACAAAAGTTGCTGCTCTTTTATGTGTAATTGGTCCACTTGAACTTTTAGAGCTTACCTGAAACTAGGCCAGCAAAGCACTTTTTTTCTCCCCTTCTTCTGAGAGATTGTATCAACAATCATTTAAAAAAAATGCCTAGAGGTCACAGAAAACTCCAGAGTGATTAAAACAATTAACATGTGCAACAGAGAAACTTTACTGTGAGGTAGCAATCGGTTTCCTCTCCTATTGAATACATCAGCAAACATCTTTCTGAATCTTAATAATATAGGGGTGATTTGAAGAAATACACATTTTTGTTTCCTCAGTGCTTGGCACCAGAGAGAAAATTCCATCTGGAAAAGAAAGGTTGTTGAAGGTGAACTGAAAAGCAAAATTGAACACTGTTACAGCAACAAGCAGTAATCAATCTAGAGGTTGATATTCTCCCCTAGTCATTCCTTTGGGGAGAGCAGGGTGAGGCAGGATTACATGGAGGCTTTTTTGAAAAGGAAATAAATAAAAACTAAATTCTTCTCTGAGGAGTCTCTTGATAAGGTGCAGCTCCCTGGAAGTGTCCCAGAGAATTGGCAGCACTATACAAGAGCCCAACTAAGAAAGACAGGGAGTGTCCATGTGTTTGCTGTGTTGATTCCGATAGAGCTGCAGTGGGATGGGAGTATCAAGAGGAATTTGTAGTGACCAAAAGACAGACGATTTTGAAGCTGACTGAACTGAGCTTTGCTCTGAATTATTTCAACCAGCAGCACCTCCCTGATTTGGGCAGAACAACTGCTTCACAAAGATACCAGCTCACCCCAACGTGCATCTATTCGAATTGACAGATGGTCAGCCAAAGGGTTTCAACAGCTTCTTCAGCTCTCAGTATGGAGAAGATTCCCTTTTCCTGCTGAAAAATGTAGCAATGCCACAGCTTGTTCTCTGTACCCTATATTACATTGTTTGCTGTATAGTAGCAGCTGAGACCAATAAAGGCAAGGAGAGAAAACAGTAAAAGAAGCATGGCCTGCCAATATAGATCTGACAGAGCTTCTGGATCCTAGAAAAAAATTAATTTCACTTATTCCAAAACAAGATCAAATGAGATGCCATTTACTTCAGCATAGAGCTCAAGGCTGAGCCATGCTGTCATGATCCAAAGATCACATATAGACACAGGTTTTCTCAAAGCCCTGATGGGGTTCTGATCCAACATTCCACTTCCAAATTCTAATCTAAGTTGCCTTTTTAAGAACAGGGGGGAAAAAATCTCTCCTCTCTTACCGCGCAATTGTAATGCAATGAGACTGTTCAAAAAAAGCAGAATATTTAAATAATATATCATTGCTCACTTTTGCAAATGCTGGCAGTGATGCTTCACAAATGGGCTGCCAGCCTGTGTACAAATCAAGAGTTGGTAGAGATGCTCCGGAACTAAAACAATCGGACTGAACCTGCTTCACTAAACTGAACCATCCTTTCTTCTATTACAGGAATTAGAACTCAAGACAAAACAATCTTAACAAGGTTCTTCAAACCTCAACCATTCATTCTCATGTACCTTAATCTCAGAAGAAAGATATTAATGAAATTCAGCTTTTGGTTGATGCACCACTCTGTCCCTATAGTATATTCTCCAATATTTATTTCCAAATTTCTTTTAATTGACCTTAGCAAATCAGCTCCACCACCTTCTTTGTGATACTTGCAGAGTCTGGTGAATCTAAATTTCAGCAAGTTGTTTTTCCTAAATTTAACATTACTTAATTTTATTTCATTCTTAATTTCATCACTTCTGCTCAGAGCACTCGAAGTCATGGTATTTTTAGTATCGTCTTCGAAGGATGTCTTTGATCTGTTGATTCTTGGGCAGTGAGTGAAAAGTATCAGAAGAATACACATTTCAAAAATTAAATTTTGGGAAGTATAGGATTACAAGCAGTGCCAGATAAACACTCATTTGCACATTTGTGAGCAGACTCCAATCCTGTCAGTCAGTAAATCAGTTGTGAGCACTTTGTAAGACACGCCCTGTAATGAATACTGTTACCAGCTGAATTTGGTTGGCAGCAGGTTCACACACGGGGGTTTGGGGGTGCACTGGGGAGGGGTGTTACTCAGCTGTCTCTTTTGACAATCAAGTTTCTCACACAAACATCACAAAAGAATCAAAAGCAAAATGTTAAGCATCACATTCAGAGCACAAGCAACATTTGGCTGCTCACCCAACCTCTCTTCCCACCACCTCTGCTCTTCCTGCTCTCAGCAGAAGGATGTCCACGGGGCCATTGGGGTTTTGTACAGCTCACATTGCTAATGTTCATGAATGGGAAATAAATCCATGGAATTCAGGCGATGTGCCACAACCTGAAACAGAGAGCCTTAAATAGATCACAGTTTTGTTGTGGGAAATGTTGTTCAGCTAATGAAAGCTGTCAGTATTTTTGACAGTCTGGATTTTGAAATATGTTAGTTAACAGAATCCTTGGTGAGCAGAGGAGACGAAGTGTAAGCAGCTGATTTAAACAAAGGCAATTTGGAATTAAATTTTCATTCAATAAATAGGCTGACCATTATTTGTATTTTCCTGATTGTTTGTTTTGACAGCTTTGCAAATGCTAAGCTTGAGCATGAAATGCTAACCATGCTTTGATGTTTCCTGGCCCATACACCAGCCTTCCATGTTTTTTACTTTAAAATTTTATCCAGCAGGAAAGTAGCTCACCAGATTAATGTAGTGTCAACTTCTGGAAAGCTAGTTGCAAAACTGACATAGGAAAGACAAAATAAAAATAAGGAAAAGAGGATTAAAAATGCACTCCAGCATTTCTCTCTCGAACACCAAATGTGCAATCTGCAGCAAATCTAAATGGCAGAATCAAGCCTTTAGGTAATCAGTAGAATTTGTCCTCTTGCTAAGTTATTCTGAGGAGCATAAGCAACATCATAAATGACACTTGCTTCTTTCTAAGAATTATGCACATCATATAGCACCTCACAAGTTTTTATACATATGGACATAAAAGCAGATGGATTCAAGAAAACACTTAGAGCTTACTTGCTGCAAGTACACACCTGCTCTCCAGAAACTGCCACCAGGATCCTCAACCACAACAGCCACATAAGAACAAACTTTGTTCTAACATATGATAGAATGAGGCTAAAGCCTTAATTTATGGTGTTAGCACTGCCACAAAATATACTGAAGAATCTCACACAAATTTTAATCTCATTTTAATGGCTTAACAGATAACTGCGTTGTAAATCCAACGTGAATTACAAAATGATTACACTGATTTTTCAGTTGGGCATTTAAAAGCTTTCAAGAATTGAATGAAGTCAACAGAATATTTTAGTATGGTTCACTCTCTAGAAAAATAACATTTTTCATTTAATTCTACTATCGTTATCTTCATACAGAGTGCAGTTATCTCAATTTTCACATTTCATTGGTTCTTTTTATATAGGCATGTCCCTTACTGCTTTGGGTTTTTTAGTCCAGATCAGTACTATGTGGTTGCTTGAGAACTGTTTGGTTAGTGATTTTTGAAGTTAAGCATCTACTTCCCCAAGGTTTGGGAATACTCAGATTGAAGAGAGCTTTGAATATATATAGACAGTTTGTACAATCTGAAATTAAGTGTGAAATTAGATTCAAGAATCTCGTTCAGATCTTTCCTTATTCTTTTGGAATGTTTATGTGTAGAGATGTACTGAACAAGACACCACAGAGTACATAAAATTATAGATCATTAATCAGGGGAATTTTATTATCTGTCCTTTTTGGAAGTGCTGTAAATGAGACAAATATTTCTGCATTTTCATAAGGCACTAAAATTGATTTCCATTTTAACTGTGGGGCACTGCAATTGCAAATAAAGTAGCTTGTCTATAAAAATGACAGTACCTTTTAAAATTTGCTTTTCTTCTTCCAAACTTGCCACAGACAAGCACTAAAGCCATATTCAGTCTAACTTGTGGTATTTCATAGCCCATACACCTGCAACAGTGGCTTACAGCATCTTCCCAGCAAAACACAAGGGGCCACTCCAACAGCCAGCAATCACGAATTTACCGAACACATTGACTTTTGAGATGTTCTGCAACTTAATACCAGAGAAAACTGTCTGCCTTGTTTTCCCAAGGGACGTGCAGACATTTAGCACCTGGGAGAGCTGCGTGTGCCCAGGACGGGCGAGGGCAGCAGCTCTCAGCGAGAGGAGCCCCGGACAGATGTGGCACCTCGGGCCCACCTGCGCCAACTGACAGCTGGCCACAAGAAAGCGCTCCACGGTGGGAATGCCCTGTGCCGGCACAGCGCCCGGCTCTGCGGGCAGGGAGCCGCTTCCCGAGGCCGGCAGAGCCCCGAGCAGGGCTTTCCTCGCCCCCTCGGGCTCTGAGGGCAGGGAGCCGCTTCCCGAGGCCGGCAGAGCCCGGAGCTCTGCGGGCAGGGAGCCGCTTCCCGAGGCCGGCAGAGCCCCGAGCAGGGCTTTCCTCGCCCCCTCGGGCTCTGAGGGCAGGGAGCCGCTTCCCGAGGCCGGCAGAGCCCGGAGCTCTGCGGGCAGGGAGCCGCTTCCCGAGGCCGGCAGAGCCCAGAGCAGGGCTTTCCTCGCCCGCTCGGGCTCTGAGGTCAGGGAGCCGCTTCCCGAGGCCGGCAGAGCCCAGAGCAGGGCTTTCCTCGCCCGCTCGGGCGTTTGGGAACGCGGGGGCTGAGCTGCAGCCTGGGAAGGAGGGTACGGAGCTGCCTGCTCAGCACAGCCCAGAAAGGGAGGGGGGTCTAAGGAATCCGTGCCCTAACACTTGTCAGCCACGTCTTCAGGAGCAGCACGTTCACCCTTGATGCGACATAAATCTCTGGTGAACAGAGGTGAAGAGCCAGGCTTGGCTAAACCGTACTGGAGTGTGCATGAAGCCCCAGCAAAAGGCTGATGCTTCAGCTCCTTTGGTCAGCGTGACTGAATCATCTCTTTGCTGAGATGGGAACACTCATACCCTGGTGGGACTGAGCTCCTGCTGAGATTCCCAAGTAAAACTCATGGTAGAGGACAACAGGATACGAATCTGCCTAAAGCAGACACTTTTACACCAAATGTCTGTTTACCGACACTATGATGTAAATGAAGTTGCTGAGCAACCAGGAATTTGGTCCTATTTTTACTTCTGCATTTAGAGTAGCATCACTGGGAGTCTACCTTTATAAGAAAGTGTATGCTTTTACAAAGGATGTCAAATATTTTAAAAACCATTCCAAGATAAAGAAAAGTCTACTTCCAATCCTTGTCAAGATGCAGAGGGAAAAAAAAAAAAAAAACACTTTAAAGAGGTCAGAATCTTTAATAGTTATGTATGTAATCAAGTTGCATAATTTGCACAGGATTTGAAAATATATGTGATATTTTTGATAAAGCAAAAAGCAATGTTCTAAGCACACACAACTACAGAAACTCCAAATTACCTGTGTAGCATCTGAACAGTTACAAGATATGTTTTCTACATTTCATTTGCATTGGCTCTTCATTTAAATCTTTTCCCATAATGATAATGGGTCATATACATAACTATATATTCAGTGAAGTTAAATCAAGAATTGATTTGGCTCCACATTCTTTCAGCTAAGACTGTAAACACCAGACTCCTGTCTGCTCTGTATGAATACAAATGGCCTCAGTGGAGTTCTGCCAGTTTATAGCAAAATAAAATCAAGGCCAGATGATCAGAGTCTTTTCCATAAGAGCAGGGATTTGTTTCCACACCATCTTCTTCATAAGGTTCTGAATTATCTGGTGGATACTCCCCATGCTAAAAGTATTTCCCTTCAGTGGTATTGTGTGTATACAAATGTATATTAGGATATTTCTGTGCATTAATAGAAATATACCCACAACAACGTCAGAGTCAAGTTTGCCTGCATGTCTCCTCATTCTTCAGTCTTCATCTCATTCTTCCACAATGATTATCTCAACAAATAATTACTGTTCCTTTTACAGTCATGAGAAATGAACATGAACCCTGAACATCAACAATATCCAAGCTTTCACCTCAGCCAGCCAAGGAAACAATCCTGCACTTTCCCGCCACGGTGAAAGGATTATTTTACTTCCCATAAAACTCCAAGAGCTCCTCCCCACAACTGAGGATCCATCAAGACTGTGGAGAGAAACAGCCAGTATCCTTCTGGCAACACCAAAGGCAGCAACAAGTTCAGCACAGATAAGCTTACTGACTGATAAGGATGCACATCTCTGCTGCACTTTAGACATCAGTGAAGCCATGAATACAAAGGGACTGGGGAGATGCAGCACACAGCCTTCAGTTCCCATGGGTTCACCCAGAGTCAGAGATTTTGCAGTTCAAAATCCTTGTCAGTGTGCTAGGGAGAAAACTCTTCCCTACTGCAGCAGCCCCTAAGTTGATCCCAAGTAGGACTCCAAGTTTTCTGTTCCATGTGAGAGTTTTGCATTTAATTCTTTTGGAAAACAGGAAAAATGTTTAGAAAAGGCCATAAATAGAAAAGATGAATGTCCCTTGCCAACCCCTGCTGAAAATATTAAATATTAAACAGAATACAAGCTACAAGAGGAAAAGATATATATTATTCAGACTTCAAACCACCTCACAAACACTAAAACAATTCCAGGTAACTAACTCCATGAGCAAGTATAAAATTTAACATGCACATAAAGTATGTTCTTAAAAATGACAACCTGGTAATGGCTAAGAGGAAAATATGCCTCCTCTGTGAAAGGTAATCAAATGAAAGGTACAAGCCAAAAACAACCACAGAGGCAGGCCAATAAAGTGTCACGTTCAGAAAATGTAGCCTATATTGCCTAATCTTCACTGTGATATTCATGTCTGTTAACAAAGAGTAAAAATCTAACTCATGAGTGGCGTAAATGAAAGTGAATTATTCCCATTTCTCTGTGTAAGATGAATGTCACTAAAGAGTTCCAATTTTGTTGGGTATTCTGCAGCAAAGTGTTTCTTTATATCAAAGGAAACCATATAATGACTATACTGAATGACACTTATGGAGCATAATAGGTACTCTGAACATTTGGTAAGAATCATCTGCCTATGAGAGAAGGAACTGAATGGCTAGATGTATCCCTAATGTACAGTGAAAAATTGATAATGAAATGAATAGAAAATGCACTTAAGAGATTCCAGAGCTGATTTGGCCTGAAGAATATTATAAACCCCTAGACAAGTTTTCTCACTGACTCTACTGGCAATAGGATTCCCACAGGACTGATCTATAGTTTGTGTGACTCACTCCTGTGTAAAAAAACCACACACAAGAAGCACCTAATTCACCACTCCACAAAGCCACAAAAGTTCACCTTAATGGCTGATTCTTTGTCTGCAGGATAGCAAACTCTGTACAGAGAGGTCTTTTAGACAGAAGGTTCCTTACTTTATCTCTGCTATACATACATATGTTAATGAGGTTGTCTCCCTTATTTTTCTGTTGAGGCTTTCAAAGGCTGACCTTGCTATCACTATACAGCACTTCTCTATTTCTTTCTCCCAGATTTGTTATGGAGCTCTTCCAGAACTTACTTCTTATCCCTCTGATTTATACACATTATCTGTGTCCTTCAGAAGAAGATGAATTAATAATTAGATCTTTTCAGAAATTTTTAGCTTTAAGGTTTCACTGGAAAATTCCAGTTGGATCTAAATCACTTAATTTAAAATACCCTGGGTCCAACAAAACACTTCATTGAAATCAAATAAATTCACATGAAAAAAAAGCTTCAGAAAATCCAGCAGAATCTGCTACACAACCAAATACATTTTAAAAACAAATTTAACCACAGCACAGGCATCTTTTTTGAGTGTAGGTGTTAAAAAAAATTCTCATTACCTTCTACCGGCAAGGTCCTGCACAAACCAGTTTTTCTATACAACATACTTGTAATTTTGTATCAGTCTCCTTAAATATCTTCTGTGAGAGCTCTTTCTTTTCTGTTTTTTTGGGTTTGGTTTTTTTTTTTTTTTGGAATCTCGCTCTTAAATTATATCCCCTCATCAAGGTAAATACCATTCCTCAAAACCAATGCTATTCAGATTTCAGTGGAGCCATGATTACAGTTTACAAAATCACCGATCCAGACAATCTCCTCTGGAACATCAGAAGACCTTTCTTTGCTTTTATAAATTACTGACAGTGAAGCAGCCAACCGGCCACTCACCCTCAGCCTTTAAACAAACCTGCGGTTTGGTGCCTCGTCAGTCTGCTCAGGCACTCTTCCCATATTTATCATGCTAATCACCCACTTCAGAAATAATGGAGACAGGCCAAGGAAACAATGTTGGTCAGTAAACTTTAGTGAATGCAGCTATACCAGGAAAGGACAAGAAACACAATGCAGCATTGTGATGTTAAACCAAGCCTCCAGAGCAAGGCTTCTAGCTGAAACAAAAAACGGATTCTAAACTCTTCAGAGAATGAGTACACATCACCTTGTGTCAGAGATGCACACTCTTCTCTCCCACCCATACAGCTGACCTTTACTCAACTCCAGCTTTCATTTCAGTGTATTTCAGTGATGCAGAGTGTAAGTTATAAGCTGTTATTTGGAATCATCTCCTGTGAAAAAATGTAAAATCTTGACAGCCTTTCAATGCCAATTCCTTTAATGGATGAGATCGCTATTTTTTCCTCTGGGTGGGGGGGTGGTGGTTTGAGCAGTTACTGTTTTAATTTTAGGAGTGGTACCATGTCAATTTTGATCAACACAAAAAGTTTGTTGGAAATGGGAATTTTTTTTTTTGCAGAACTGAAGTAACTCAAAAGACAGAGAAAAAAAAAGTATTCCAGATTTATTCACTCATCTATCTCTATACATTTAAAGGAAAGAGTTCACAGAGTGATTTGTCAGCTGCTAAAAAGCTCTTAATTGCATTACTGAAAGAATGAGGTAAAAAGCAGCTTTAGGACCAGCTTTGTACTACTCAGGAAGCGAGTCAGTATCAGATATGAGCAGAGTAACCACAACACTATTCTGATATGCACCAGCTTGTTTTGGTCCTATGGAGAAGCCACTCCAGCACACCTGTCCTGAGCCAGTACGGGATCCAAGGCACCTTGGCAGAATAAACAACAAATCTCAGGGCTGCCATTTACTGGCCATGCAGGTAAGAACACTAAATAAAGGTACAACAAGGAGCTACATTCATCCCATAAAAAGGTCATTCCAACAGCCGTGAACAGAACACCTCTGACTCAGTCTTCAGCTCATGCTGATTTGACATCTGTATCCGTTTTTCTCTCTTCAGACAACTCTATAATGGCCTTCAGCTCAGCTTCAGAGAATTTAGGGGTCAGTGCCACATTGTCATAATCAAATTCTTCATCAAGTGAGAATGGTTGAACATCATCACCCAGTAGCTGTAATGAGGAAAAACAGATACATAAATAATATTTCTGCAAGTCATAATAAGGAAGCTCAAAATATAAACTTCTAATTAATATTTAATTAAACTATTTTTTCTGACTCTAACACTCTCAGCTGATTAAGCTCTTTTTAAGTAAAAGAATAAATTCAATTATTCAATTTGACCTAATTTAAGCCATTTAATGTGCCCCATTTGTACTGTACTGTATCTGAATGAATATCATTAACTAATTTTGCTCAAGGCAAGGAATCTAAAAACCTCCCTTGCACACATCTATTATATTCCTGCCACTTGTAGCAGCAAGGCTGTGGGGATGGACATGTTATATGCAGCTATGTTAAATTTCAAAGACAGCTTCCATATCCTCAAAATTTGGGTTAGCATTACATAAAGCTTCAGCATACATGCATCTGATACCAATGTAATGTGCTTCCCAGAACAGTTTCAGTGAAGGAAAGGCCTGCAATGAGCAAATTGACACATAATCAATTTTCAGACTCCAATAATTTTTTTTTCACCATCTCAGAGACATGGAATTGGCTAGTTTGCATTTCTTGCATAATGAACATAAGAATCTTACTGCATTTGCCAATATATGCTTTGTTGACATATTGTATAGCATTTCTGTATTGCTTCTGGTTGAAATATCTTCAAATAAACACTCTGCCTATAAAATAAAACAATGAAAACAAATAACTATGGCAGGCTCCATGCTGATAAGAAACTGCAGGGGGCCACAACACGAAAGGTTTATGGTAAGCAGTTACATAAAATGAATTCTAGGGCAACACAGGAGACACATCTTCACTATTAAAACTGTGTAGGAACGTTCTCTATCCCAAGAGAAGTTAATATAAATTGTCTAGAAATGTGTTTCAAAGATTTAAGTACTTCAGCACCAACTCAGCAAAACATTTAAACACATGCTCATTTTTTTTAAGCTTCTGGCAAGTCCTCAGTGAAACCTATGACTACTGATGTGTATGAAATTAAGAGTACAGGTATTTGCTGAAAGGCAGGAAGAACGCTCAGCATCTTGTGATCACTGCTCAGTTTAGAAGGCACAGTATCCTGCACAATTTGATGTGGCATTTTGTAAGAAGTAGCACTGACAGTCAAAAAATCAGACAAGTGGTAGCTGGAGTCCTCTCTGGTGGCCGAGCCCTTGATAGACATGGCAGAGATCTGGGCAGTACCTACATCCTTTATTAATAAACTGTAATGTTGCATGGATAATCAGGAAATCATTTTTCTAGGGTTGTATCATTTTATTAATCATCTATATTGCTCAGTTTTCTAGGGATATGGCTTACATGTTGGAGCACCTAAATAATCCTGGATGCAGATATGTAGGGCATTTATAAATGGGGAAAACTTTGTAGATAGACCTGGTCTAGAAAACACTCTTCATTCTGCACATAAAGATTATCTTGCTTATGTCCATAGACTATTTCAGTAAACCATCATTAAATTTTATAAATAGCCCATTTAAAAAATGTTAACGGGAGATAAAGCCTGCACACAAACTCTCATTCCTATTAGAGATAAAGGAAACTCCTTGATCTCCTCGGCATATTCACGTTCATTTTCATCCTTCCCACAGGCAGAGCCTCATAGAATTCCTTGTCAGTAAGATTACCAGCAACTGGGTAACAAATGGTAGCAGCAACCAGAGTTCTACTACCTGTCTTTCATTTGCAGAAACCCAAAGCACTCTTCTAAAACACAATGCAAGGCACAAATATTTTTCAGTTATTTTGGTTGTAACAGTATTTTTTACAACATTGTGCTGGTTTTGGCTGGAGTAGAGTTAGTTTCCTTCACAGTGACTGGTATGGGGCTGTGTTTTGGATTTGTGCTGAACACAGGTTGATAATACAGAGATGTTTTTGTTATTGCTGAGCAGGGCTCACACAGAGCCGAGGCCTTTTCTGCTTCTTGTACAGCCACGGTGGTGAGAGAGCTGGGGTTGCCTGGGAGGGTGGGAGGAGGCACAGCTGGGACAGGTGACCCAAAGTGACCAAAGGGATATTCCACACCACATGGCATCATATGGCATCAGTGTATGAAGAGGGGGGAGGAAGGAGAAAAGGGGAGTTTGGAGTGATGTCGTTTGTCTTCCCAAGTGACCTCACACGTGGTGGGGCCCTGCTCTGCTGGGGAGGGCTCAGCACCTCCTGCCTGTGGGAGGCACTGAATGAACTCCTTGGTTTGCTTTTACTTTCCCCATTGAACTGGCTTTATCTCAACCCAGGAGCTTTCCAGTTTTTACCCTTGTGATTTTTCCTTGGTGGGGAGCAAGTGAGCGGCTGTGGGGCTTGGTGTCTGCCCAGGGTTAAACCATGACACACTTCTAAGGTAACTGAGCCAGGAAGAGTTCAAACTAAGCCTTTGCAGGGATTTTACAAAATCTGTTTTCCTCTGTCAACCAAGTTACAGAAAGTACACACTCATCCACTCTGACCTTGTCTTGGCCTTTATGTCATTCCAGGAACATTTTATGCAGATACAGCAAAATACTGGAAAACTTCTGTTTACAAAACTCGACCCCAAAATGCTAACTGAAATAAGATGCCAAAATAAAACACACCCAACTTCACCCTGTTAACGATTTTTCTGTTACCCACTCATTGCACATTTGAAAAGTTTATTCACACTGCATATTTATCAGTGTGTTTCATCTCTCAAATGAATACTCAAAGCATTAGAGATTCCTTTTTTTCTTCCTCTCCCAAGAAGCCATTGACTTCAAACTTCCTTGAAGACAAGCAATCTAAAACTTATATACTGAAAACTGCAATTTTGTTCTATATCAAAAGGAAGACATTTTACAATAGAACACTGAATCCTCTGAGCTGATCAAGTTATTATCTTGTTATTTTTGCCTAAGGAGCTGAGAGAAATATGTGAATTTCAGGTGTCTAATTTAACATCTAATTGAAAATTTTTGAGAGCTCTCTGGGAATAGAATCCTTCTCTATTAGAAAACTGCCAGTTTGCTTAAGATTGCTTCTGTGATTTACTCTCTGAAGAAAAAAATCACTTTCATTTACAGCTCCTGCACGTCCAAATTAAAGAAGGGAAAGAATGTAATATTCATATTAATAACTGAAGTATTTTGCTAGAGGTTGTTTTACAAAGTAATATTGTAAATAAAATACCATAAAGTCGACATTTTCAAAAGTCTATTAATAATTGGCAAGTCAGTTCTTTTACCAATCTGTATGGAGTTACACTTAGCTGAACAGCTTGTCTCTCTCCTTCTAAAACTTGTATTTCTGTGTAATTATGGCACTTTATGATTCACTTGTTCAAATTATGTAAAGCATGCATGTACACTCACCAGTGATTTCACTGCATACTCAAGGGAAAACTTACTAGTTCACTAACAATAAATTTAAAAAAAAGTGTGGGGAAGGCATATATGGTATGATCTCACATTAGTTTTAATGTATACTGGGGTACTAGGGATAAAAAAAACCTTTGTCTTGAGCTTGGGGCACTGGACTGGAAGTCAATAAATCTTGGCCAATTTTCCACTTCTGCTTCATCATTCTGGACAAGTCATTCAATCTCTGTGTCTTTACTGGCCTCTCAGAAGATATAACTCTTCCATCTTCTTTGAATTAGTCAATCCTGTCTTTAAGTTCTTCTGTGTTCTTGTTGCATTTATGCATAGCACAGAACAGAAACAAACCTCAGCTGAGGCCCATCAGTGAAACCTTAAACCAAAGGAACTCAATAGAAGTTGCATTTTAGGTGATAAATGCTGCCATGCCACAGATTAAGATATAATGACAGCCATGCTAGATACCTTTTTGAATGCTCAAACTACAGACAAATAAAGGAGAATTAGAAGGGCAGAATTCTTTCCTAATCCCAGCCATACAAAAATTAAGTTTCTAGACTAAGGTAGTCAATTAGCCAAAAATGGCCCAGCCAGAACTTGTGGATGGAGAGATATTACATCTTACAACAAATTCCTACAGCAAGTGGGATTAATCACTTTCTGGAGTTGCTTCTCTCTGCCTCTTGGTGACCAGAGGACTAAAACTACATTTAAAGCTGAAGTTAGGTGAGATGAATCCCACTTTGAATGCATGTTCAGAGCAAGTGGATGGAAAATATGCATCAACTGCACTCGTGTATGCAGAGAGGGAAATAAGAATGAATAAAGACACGAGGAAGCAGGTATCAAGACATAAAAATACTATGTTATCTTTTATGAAAGAATATATTAAGTAGAAATAAAGGAGAAAATAAATTTCTGGGTAGGGAAGGGAAATGTTCTGTGATAATGTACTTCAAACACAGAATGAATCCTGGTTCAATTTGCAGAGGCCCATAGGAGGTCATGTATGCTCCACTGTCAATATTGAAATCCTGGAATATATTTATGTCTAAAGGGAGGAGAGAAAGATGAAGCAACACCGGTGGACAACACAAATAATTTGCTGTGTCATTCACTAAACCACTTCCTAATACCTTTCGACAGAAAAACATTTTCAGGGAGACAAACTGTTCTTTAACAATTATCCAAGTTATAAACTGGGTCTTAGCAGAGCTTCTGTTTTTAAACTTTCCCTAGCAATACATTGAGAGATGCACAATTTACCCTGAAGTGCCTCACAAGTGTTTCCATAGCATAGACATTTCTCATCCTGCTATTTCTCATACAGAATGGTCTTCCATTCTCTAAGAAAACCAATTAGGCAGCCACATTTTGTTGCCCTTCCCTAACAGATTTGTTTTGATGGACAGAGAACAGTCTCATTTTAAAGCAGAGATGTCTCCAGGGAAAATCTTTTTCTCTTTCTAAACTAGTCCTGCCATAAGCAATGCAAGACTTAATTTTCAAGGCAATGACAATTTGAAGCACTGAGGGATTTTAAAATGGACCTGTTCAGTCTTGACAGTTCTAAAAATCAGGCCACAGTTATATTATCTAAATGAAGGCAAAAATATGTTTATAATTTAGGGGAAAGACTGCCTTCATTTTAAGTAGCCTGGCACCAGCCAAATGGTTGTGAAAATCGTCTTTCTTCTTGAAAAATGCAGCAACTCATAGCCAATGTAATAATACTCAGTTTCTTTCATAACCCAAATTTCCCTCAAATGGAAATAAATTTTGCATGCAGTCGGATCTTTATCTATTTTTCATGAACTATAGTTTAAAGAATCATATGCAGTCCTTTATGAACACTGCAGGCTGCTACAACCCTCCTTCTTCTTTGGTTTTATACAGAAGTTATGAAATGAGAAAGCTATAAAACCTCATTCTAGTTTTTTGGGTGTTATTTTTTTATCCAATGGATATATCTAAAGGCAAAAACCTTGAATTATGTCAATCCTTAGGGAAAAGAGTGAGTATTTTTATTCAAAGAATGGTGGGTATTAAAGCTTGAAAGGTCATTTTAGAACATCTACTTTTTCCCAGAGCAGACTTGTGCCTTCTAGTAAAGAGTTTATTGCAAGGAACTAAACACAATTGAGCCAGGAGAGGAGGCACCATATGCAGTGCTATAACACCAACCCTTCATTGGTCACGCGTCATTTAGAAACCTGATTTAAGCCTCACGGGGACATCAATAAGCATATGAAACTATCAAAACTGGCCCACTTTAGCTGGAAGCTAACTTCAGCTTCAATTGTAATGATCAGGCAGGGGAAAAGAGCAGTGAAGGATTCTCTGCAATAGAAACACCCCCAAAAGTTAATGCTCGTGCTGACTATTTGGATAGGAAGCTTAATGACTTAAAATAAGCCTGTGAGCAATCCACACCTTCTGTTGCAGTTTGAAAGGAACTGAAATTCTGAAGGAAGACAGCAATTCTAAATTACAGCTTGCACTGACTGTGTCTGATTAAAAGGCTCAGAGTCCAAAAAGCAAACCTCTCCACACCAGACCCTGACACTGCAGTTTCTCAGCAGCATCTTGCTACTACTCATTTCCAAGGGACCAGATCTTAATTCTGACCACAATATACTCTAAAACCTTTTTGTTTTCTTTTAAGTGTCATGTTAAAGGGATCATTCACTACCTCCCTGCTGCAGAAAATGCCTCCTATATTGAGCCAATAAGTATGCCATAAGATCATGAGATCAGTGGAAAATTAAATGGTCCATCATTCTATATAAGTAAGGATTGCTAAAAGGCTTAAAAGTGCAAGAGCTTACTTGAATATTCTGTGAGTTACACAAATTAAATATTAAAAAGCCCACTTGAAGTATTGAAGTACACATTTTGAAAATGTGGAATTATATAGCAGCAGTGTGCAAGATAAAATAGAGTGTTTATTTCAATTCTTAACATATTTAAGAATTGATTATTCATTTAAAAATTAATAATATGACTTGTTAACTCACAGCAGTTCCACATACTCCATCTATATCCCTCTGTTCTTGTGGAAATAACCTTAGAAGCCAATAGGGAAAAAAAAAATACCCCAAACCCCCAAAGTTTGAATGAATACATGTGACCTCATACCTCTTGGGCTTTGCTCTCCGATGGCTGGGGAACTGGCAAGGCTCTGAACTTTGGCTGAATAGGCTTATCAAAGAAGGGTGTACAGCAAGTCACTGTCTCTTCCACCTCTCCTGGGAGAACTAATGACCCTGCTGAATAAAAAAGAGTCAACATTAGCCTTCCACTCGATGAATACATTAGCAAAATCCTGTTAAAATCCTGTAGTGCTCAGACACAGGCAGTAGCTTGTTAGTCACAGTGTGATGTACTTATTCTTGCATAAGCTATCATTAAAACAGATCCATGCAGTCCTGAGCTAAAATCTAGATAGCAATACTGTACTAAGGAAAAATCAAACTTGGCTGAAAACAGACAGGTAGCCCTTCTTTCTTAAGCATGCTGAATTAATAGCTGGATGCAGATGCTCTCAAACTCAGAGAGCACCTGGGATTACATTCCTTTCTTTCAGAACAAAGATGGAAGGTCCTCAGCAGAGATGTCTGCAGAACAAGTTATAACACACCTCTTCTGGCACTGATGAGCTGAGCAGGCTCATTCATTTCTCTTTAGCTAGAGCTTCATCACCTGTACATTGGACACAGAGACTCACTGCAAAGCATCTTAGTATGACTCTCACAAAACATTAATTAAAAATACCTGGTAGAACTACTAATGTTCCCCACTGCAGTGCTAGATGGCTGTCTTGCCTAAGGGTATTTCATGGATGTTTGTTTGTCCCTGAGCTTTCCGAAAACAGGTACTTGACAGGACCTCCCCATATCTGGGATGCAGTGACATGTAACCTTCCTATAGAGGCAGGATTTGTTCCACAGTTCACAAGTGCACAGACTTTCTGAGTCACTTTTCCTTTACAAACTTCAGCAAGACATTCATACCAGGACCTGTGGGTTTGCATTCTGTGACAGATCAGAAGGATATGCCTTAAGTTTAGAAATATCTTTTAACAGGAATCAATCTCAGCTCTGCCACAGCACAGATGTGTCCATCGTGTCTCGGTAATGTTTTTATGAAAGAACTTAAGGGGACCATATGTCTTGCAATTTAGTCAAAGGATTATGTAAATCTACCTACTATTTTTTTCAGCTGATACACAAGTTTCTTTACAGCTTTATACTACATTTACATTTCTCTTGTAATCTCAGAATAAATTTTCAAAGCATTGCTTAAATGACAGTTAAGGGAACCAACAAGAGAGTATCCAACAAGATCCAGGGTGAAAAGGATGAAGTGTCTATTTCTTTCTATGTCCACAATTTTACCACAGTAGTAGAGTTATGGACCTCTCACTCCCCTGTGAATCTGCATTTGAAAATAAAGATTTCCTAGCTAGGTCTTTGTAAAAAAATCCATGATCAAATTTTTCATTTAGTTTTCTTCTGGGAATAGTGTACTCTTTAAAAGCCAGCAGGGCTTCTAATTGCAAAGTAGAATGTTCTTTTAAAAAGAGTTGAATTAATAGCCTTGGCTATTTCATTTCTGGATTTTTGTCTCTTGGTTCATGATTCACATACAAGTGGGTTTGTTTTCACCCCAATCCTCTAGATTGCTTATGTCTATCTCCAGCCATCTAAGTGCTCTCAGTCCTTGTTCTCAGCATAGCATCTGTTCTGATTCTGCACCAGTTATAAGAGAAAGCTTTCTGAAAAGGACAGCACAGTCCACAGGTATCTAGGCTATGTCTACACATGCTCTGCAGCTGCTCTTTTCATAATCTGGGTCAAAAGTATTTATAGACAGAAGGAAGATGTGAAAGCTCATTTAGACAGTGACATCTTCCAGGATTGTTTCAAACTTCCAACCTCAATCTATACCCTTACTAAAGTAAGGGAAGTCTGGACATCAAGAGGTTTTTATCACCTCCTGATATAAACACTGATTATTTCCGCACTAAGAGCTTCTCCCCCTCAACAGACCAATCTGCAGAGAGAAGATGAGGAGGAAGCACTGTTATGCAACAGCCTGGCAATGGCTCAGAAAGATAACTCTTCAGAATTAGGACAACAGAAGGAAATTTATTTTTGCTTTTAGCAAGAAGTGCTTGTCATACTCAGAATGTCAATTCCACTTTTTAAGGCTTGTTAGTAATGCAAACAATGTTTCAAACTCCCTTCAATCACCCCATAAGAATGTAATCAAGCTCTGTTTGCCAGTAGACATGCCAGAAAAGAGCTTTGTCTCTCTCTCTCTCCTGGCTGTGTGACAGCATATGAAAGTCTAATTGGTAAATGCTGCTTTCCCTGATAATGTTTAATAAAGAAACCCCTTCAGAGAGAAAAATTAGAGAGTTTTGACAGTCCTCCTTCTCAGTGGGAGCACCCAAAGGAACTCCAGGCAATTGTAAGTTCTAGCCAGTACCTCACAGCTTGTTTAGGCTGCTGCTACAGCACTACTGGATGATGATCCTAATTAAGCTGCTAATTATGTTCTCTGTGGAGGTGATTAATTAGCAACAGGAAAGCCTTGGATACTGCCAATGGCACCATATATAGAGATAACTGAACAGGCAGTGATACCAAAAACACTGAGAAGACATTTTGAAATGCACCTCTCATACCATGAAGAATCAACTCCCTGGATAATATGGCTGACAGTTTTACTAAGTCCAGCATACTTTAATGACAGCATATTTGGAAAGCAAACAGTTCTCTTTAGTCCCTTCCTACCACATCCCAGAAAGTGATTACTAAATCTGTCAGCACTGCTGACTTGGAGTTTTTTGCTTATTGTGTACCATAGACATCAATTATGAGTACAGAAAAAAATAATCTACTGGCACAAGTCTGCTTTCAACTTTTGAGAGTGAGGAAGTTCAGAGGAAGTTCAGAGTTTTGTCTATAACTTTACTGTAGCCAAATGATTCTCAGCTATATATACACTGACAGCTATATATACACTGACACAGGTTTTACCACTTTCAGACATTACATTTCACAAAAATGCTGTTGATGGGGAGTTGAGAAGAGAGGGATAACAAAAAAAGCTTAAAAGCTAAATTTTGCAGTCTCCTCTAATTCTCATGCTTCAGGCTGTTAGTCCCAAAGAGCTGCCTAGTGTGAAATCATCTCAAGGCAGTGTTAAATGGATTGTAGAGACTGGAGAAGAAAAACAAGAAAGGGATTCACCAGCTGGGGGGGAGCCCCATACTTTAAAAAATCCACCTCATTTAACTCTGAATTCTCTTCTTCAACCTGATTTTTCTGGATATAAGCATAGGCTCAAAATATAAATGGAAAGGCACAGATTATGAAAAATAACAATGTTGATATAATTTGCCTAAAGAATTATTTAAATAATCAGTACTTATGCTTGGCCTCAGCTTCAAAGTAACTGAGTCAATTCAGTTCTCCTCAGCCTCTGCAGAGTTACAGACAACTGGGACCTTGGAAAGACAAGTTTGCAGTATTTCAGTGCTCCAAGCTGGATTAGGATGAGACAGTTACATCCTTGCCTATGAAGCCTCACCCACACATTTCATTAGTCCTCTTTTAATTTTCTCTAGTATTTAAACAATAATTCACTCAAGATCTCCAGACATTCTTTTACATATTTGGAACTTTATTCAACTATTACCTACTATTATTACCTAGTTATTCCTCAAGCCTTGCAGCAAGAAATTTGTAACCAGTCCTGGAAAGGAATTCTGTTGCCGAAACACAGGCACTAGGCAGCCTCCATCCATCCCTGGAGAAAGCCTGATCATCTCTATTGTTGCCTTAAGCTCCTTCCAGTTAGAGATTGGATTCAGGGAGCAAGAGGGATTACAGTACACCATACCCCTGCTGTCCCTGCTGTGGTTTAGGGCAGCAATTGCACTCTGCCAGCCATGGTTCGCTGTGCCAAAGTCCCACAATGCAAAGCATTGCCCTTGTTTCAAGCTTTCAGCCCAGCGCTGTCAAACAAAAGCAGCTACAATGAATTTACACACTGGCCAAGTCTGTGGGCTGCTTTTCTTACTTGTAAGAAGCAGCCACATTCATTCACACCTTAAAAGACACTAAACTTTGCAAGACAAATAGGAAAAACAAACAAACAAACAAACAAACAAACAGAAACCTAGAATGACTCCTCCAGGACACCTGCCAAACAGCATTGGTTAGATAGGAGGTTTTAACACCTATTTTCTATCATGCTTCTCATACAGTCAGTTTTGAGCCAGTTGCCCTTAAGAGTGAATATTTATTGTATTAATGTACAGTTGGTAACTCAGCTAACTGGTCTGCCCTTTAAAGCTAAGTGAAGCACAGAGATACTGAACTGCTGCCAGTAACAAGGAGAGATAAAGGCTTGTTCCAATTATATAAGCAAGGTAAGAAATTTTTTACTGGGTAAAATAAGCTATGATATTTTTAAGCTTGTTTTGACAATATGAAATCTTAAATCAATCATTTGTTCTGACATAAGGTGGCAGCATTTAAAAAGGTCAACAACAGAATGTCTTTCTAATTTGTGTCACAACTTGCCTCATTTATAAACTAACTGTATTTCTTCAGAATTAATCTTTCATTAAGGTATTCACTAGTGATATTACTCTAGATTACTTTTACATTACAAACAATAGAAGTGACATAATTTTGTATTTTAAATAGCATTTTGTTGCTATGGTTTCTACAGGAGTAAGATTTTACCTCAGTATGAAGCTATCAAGTGGATTTTGACGTGTAAGACAACTATCAAACTGTAGGTGCTATTTTCTGCACTTAGGAGTCAAGGGGAGATTTTTTAGCCTGACTCAACAACTATATTCACCACAGATGCCCTGAGCAAGACCCAGGCTGTGGGTTTCCCAGGTGTAAATTTGGATGCTGTTCACCTTCCTTGCATCATTTAGAAGAAATGGCTAGGCAGTGTTTCAATGTTATAAATACAATCTAAAAGCTTAATGTTGTTAGTGAGCACTGTTGATACAGCCTCATTCTGCACTGAGGCAGTCTGCCTCAAATTAAGTGTGTTTTACTAGGGCTTTCCATAGGTATGTGATTAACATTTACTCTTGGACACACACAAATACTCAGAAATCACCCAAAAGCTGGAGAGAGGCGAGGTCTGTCACAGTACTGAATGCAGTGAGTTAGCCCCAGACTTAAGCAGAGCTCTTTTTCCTCACTGTTCTGCTTGGAATATTAGCATTGGGCTTAATTCTCATCAACCAGTCTGTGGCCTGTTTGGAACTAGAGATATCTAACAGTACTTCAGTGAACTAGATACAGGCATTTCTCCTTTCATTATGATACAAGTGAAATGTGGGTTTGTGCTTCCACCAGTAAACTCCTGGGGTTTTTTAACAGATATTACCAGAATTTAAGACATAAGCATAGGACAGTGCTATACAATGGGGAAAATGGGCACATATGAACACTGCACTCCAAAGAAATCTTTGACATCTGTACCTGATCTGGGACTGCTGTTTTACCACCTCCTTTCTCAAAGGCTGGAGAAAGAATATTTGCCATAAACCTGACTTATGTTGGTTTATTATTTTCTTGTGAGACACTGGAAGTCTCTAAGCCCTCATAGGAACTCGGGACACACAGAAAGGAAAGACTAATCAAAACTTTACTCTTAGAGTGGAGAGACCAACCAAGTGGCAGTAACTAAGAAACCAAGCATCAAAGCCCTGCAGTTTCTTGTCTGTGACCTCAGGCAAATCTCTTCATCTGTGTGGCTTGGTCTCCTTGTACAGTCACAGATATAGGTGAGGAAAATTAATTTAAATGCTAAAAGGTTGTCAATTCTGGTTCTAATAAAGACCACAGAAGGACATATGATAGATAAATAACTATAGACATTAGTATTCCATTTACTTTTTGGAGGTGGGAGAGTTAAAATTATTATAGATGTACAAAACAGTTCAGCACAACTCAAAACTCTCGTAATTGGAATTCTTAAAGAAGTTCACTGTGAATTCAGAATTAGTCTCATCTATTTTAAGCCCAGGATGAAATTATTTTAATAGGTAGGGACAGCATTTTCATTAAATATTTCCACTTTACAGAACTGTCTCTTAGCACTCACATTATATTGCAAAAAAACTTTTGTAATCAAAGTAATTTCAATACAAAAAAGAAATGTAGAAAGATGTAGAGATGTTGCTGACAAGAGGTGCTCTGCACTTCTAGAAAGCTTGAAAAAAAAAAACCCTGTTCACCAGGACAAAGTACAATAAATATCCCTCTTAATTTATTATCTCATTAACTCCTAGAGTGGGGAAACTAGTATTTCAGTTTGGGGAATTGGGGCAAAGTGGGGAATTTTCTAGCAATAGAAGAATGAGGAAGATCACCTCTTTTAGGGGAGAAGCAGTTCTTTAATCAGTGTTCACACACTTGCATTCCAAGACAGAAAATGATGGTGAAGGGGGAAACCTACCATTGCACATCTCTTCATCTGTGTCTACATCTTCCAAGTTTAAGTACTTGTCCACCTGCCATAAAAACACAAATTGGAAAATAGATGAAAATATATCAGTTCCATTCCTTATAGTACAACCTAGAGCAAAGCAAAAATGCATTAAATTGTCTGCTTCATCTTCTCCATTTTCCCCTGCATTTTTCCAAGAAAGCATATGAATTTTCTATGAAATGTGTAACCCAAAGGAAATACTTTTAGGTATAGGCAAAGGTTTACTGCCAAAATTGCCACATATCAGCTTAAGTGATGGGAAGGAAGCTCAAGCTGTACAGTAACTTTTTTGGGAATTCAGTGGGACGATGGAGAAGTAAAATATTTTCATAGGAAAATGATGCATGATAAGTTACTATGCAATTTTGCAAGCTCATTTCATATGGCACAAAGACAGTACATGCTGTAGGCAAACTAGAGCTTGATCCTTCTGTTTTGACACTAATGGTGAATTGATTAGGAAGTAAAAGCTAAGAATTATTACATTTCTAGTATTTCACCTAGGGCTTTGCTCTACTGTTTTCTCAGGCTAATGTCCCTTGAACAATCTAAACTATTTAAAATGTACCAAAAGACAAGACATTTCTCAGTTCAGGTACCACTCTGAATAGATGCACAGGGTGAGAGTGAAGGGTTTTTCCCAGTCTATCTGCAAATAGTGTTACCACAGAGGATTTATTACATGCCCTGGATTTTCTTCTGTGTTTCCATGAAGTAATTAAAGATGCTCTTAGATACTTTTTTCCAACCTGGTCTGAAAACATTCTCATCAAGACTTACATAACCTTTACACTTTAACAGTACATACTCACTAACATTAGAAATAGTTTTGGATTGCTCTCATTCTTCTTTTCCACACATGGGAAAGAAATACATCAACAAATTTCAAGTAATTTGTACACTAATACAGGAAAGATCAGTCATATTCTGCTCATAATCCCCACTTTGAAGAAAATCAAAGAAAACCTCACCTTCACTCTTTCAGACAGACTGAGATTATTTCCACCAGCTGTCGAGCTCTCACTCATCACTGTCTGTAGATAGATGGGCAGAAATACTTACATGCATGAAACAGAATCAAATCACAATCAAAGCTCCTACTGATTTATCCATACAAGTTCACAGAATCACAGAATGGGCAAGGCTGGAAGGCACCACTGCAGGTCAGCTTGTCCACTCTCCCTGCTCAAGAAGGGTCCCCTAGAACACATTTCTCAGGATTGTGTTCAAACAGCTTTATAGATGTTTTATATAAAAATTTTTAAGAAGTGAATGGAATGCTCCTGCAAATAGAACAGGTAGAGGTAATTCTCTGAAAACCCACATGGGCCCAGTCTGAATCAATTGGAACAACAGTGCAAGTAATCATAGCATGCCTAAAAAGCAGCATTAGAACAGTAGCACTGTTTTCAACAGCAGTCTTTTCCCCATTTTTCTTTTCTCAGGGCAGACTTAAAGGTTACAGTGGTCACCTTACTGCATTACAGCCTCTTCCTGTTACTACACAATTTTTCTGAAGCATTCTACTATTACTGTATTTCGTTCTTAAACTGCTAATGTGACAAAAATGTGCAGAAATGTCTGAAGCTTTTTCTTCTCTAGAAACAAAACATACATAAAGGTTTATGGAAGTTCCATTACATAAAGGGTAATGGAAGCTGTACATTGCTTTNATTGCACATCTCTTCATCTGTGTCTACATCTTCCAAGTTTAAGTACTTGTCCACCTGCCATAAAAACACAAATTGGAAAATAGATGAAAATATATCAGTTCCATTCCTTATAGTACAACCTAGAGCAAAGCAAAAATGCATTAAATTGTCTGCTTCATCTTCTCCATTTTCCCCTGCATTTTTCCAAGAAAGCATATGAATTTTCTATGAAATGTGTAACCCAAAGGAAATACTTTTAGGTATAGGCAAAGGTTTACTGCCAAAATTGCCACATATCAGCTTAAGTGATGGGAAGGAAGCTCAAGCTGTACAGTAACTTTTTTGGGAATTCAGTGGGACGATGGAGAAGTAAAATATTTTCATAGGAAAATGATGCATGATAAGTTACTATGCAATTTTGCAAGCTCATTTCATATGGCACAAAGACAGTACATGCTGTAGGCAAACTAGAGCTTGATCCTTCTGTTTTGACACTAATGGTGAATTGATTAGGAAGTAAAAGCTAAGAATTATTACATTTCTAGTATTTCACCTAGGGCTTTGCTCTACTGTTTTCTCAGGCTAATGTCCCTTGAACAATCTAAACTATTTAAAATGTACCAAAAGACAAGACATTTCTCAGTTCAGGTACCACTCTGAATAGATGCACAGGGTGAGAGTGAAGGGTTTTTCCCAGTCTATCTGCAAATAGTGTTACCACAGAGGATTTATTACATGCCCTGGATTTTCTTCTGTGTTTCCATGAAGTAATTAAAGATGCTCTTAGATACTTTTTTCCAACCTGGTCTGAAAACATTCTCATCAAGACTTACATAACCTTTACACTTTAACAGTACATACTCACTAACATTAGAAATAGTTTTGGATTGCTCTCATTCTTCTTTTCCACACATGGGAAAGAAATACATCAACAAATTTCAAGTAATTTGTACACTAATACAGGAAAGATCAGTCATATTCTGCTCATAATCCCCACTTTGAAGAAAATCAAAGAAAACCTCACCTTCACTCTTTCAGACAGACTGAGATTATTTCCACCAGCTGTCGAGCTCTCACTCATCACTGTCTGTAGATAGATGGGCAGAAATACTTACATGCATGAAACAGAATCAAATCACAATCAAAGCTCCTACTGATTTATCCATACAAGTTCACAGAATCACAGAATGGGCAAGGCTGGAAGGCACCACTGCAGGTCAGCTTGTCCACTCTCCCTGCTCAAGAAGGGTCCCCTAGAACACATTTCTCAGGATTGTGTTCAAACAGCTTTATAGATGTTTTATATAAAAATTTTTAAGAAGTGAATGGAATGCTCCTGCAAATAGAACAGGTAGAGGTAATTCTCTGAAAACCCACATGGGCCCAGTCTGAATCAATTGGAACAACAGTGCAAGTAATCATAGCATGCCTAAAAAGCAGCATTAGAACAGTAGCACTGTTTTCAACAGCAGTCTTTTCCCCATTTTTCTTTTCTCAGGGCAGACTTAAAGGTTACAGTGGTCACCTTACTGCATTACAGCCTCTTCCTGTTACTACACAATTTTTCTGAAGCATTCTACTATTACTGTATTTCTTTCTTAAACTGCTAATGTGACAAAAATGTGCAGAAATGTCTGAAGCTTTTTCTTCTCTAGAAACAAAACATACATAAAGGTTTATGGAAGTTCCATTACATAAAGGGTAATGGAAGCTGTACATTGCTTTATGTGGCAGAATGACAATTTGACATGGCTAAAGTAAGAGACACAAAGGCAAACTATACCAGTGAAGAAACAATATTTCTTATGGAAAAAATGGCCAAAATATTGCCATTATTATTACAACAATCAACTGGCAGAATGCAATTGTTTCAAAAGCCTTGCTTGATTCCACCTCAAAGACATGTCCCAGTCAGGAGGAAAGTGGCAGCTTGTGCTCTGAGGCCTGGCAGGCCCATCATTTGAAAGCACTTCAGTGTGTTCCTCTGTGTATTTCACAAAAGGACCTGCTACTTCCTTTTTAATAAAAGTTTAATGAAGGAAAATTTTGAGTACAGACTAGATCACAGCTTATGTATTTGTTATTCAGCCAGGAAGGAAGAAGTTCTTAACAAGTTGACTGAGATTTCCATCTCACTCCTTCCAGATGATGTCTGATGTTTTCTTGTCCTTACACATTAAATCTCTAATCCCTTATGTTTCAGAAGATCAAAAATGCCCCTGGCCTGCCTACTGTTTACTCCAGGCAGTAACACAGCTTCAGCAACACAGAACTCTGTACTTCCTAAAATCTACAAGAAACAAAATAAATCTGTTCATGCTGCCATCCACACTCCCAGGAATTTTTTTTTCCTTTTTGCCAACCTCTACCACAAACTGTAGGCTGCACTGAATGCATTACAGAGCTCATTGCAGGGTGCCTTATTTAATAGTCAGATTATGGCAGCCCTTCAGCAGGGCAAATGCCACTGCCAAACATGATCCCTGCAGGTGCCTCTCTAAGCATTTAACACTTAGGCAGTATTTTAAATATTTGCCTCAAATAGGATAAATACCACTAGCCTCTAACATTTGGACAGGGTATCTGTCCATATTTTCATCTGTTTGAATGTGGACCTTGTCCACATGGACAAATGTTAACTCATTACCTCATTCTCACTTGGCATCCGTGATGGAAATGACACCCACATTTCTTCACCTCTTTCAGGTGAGCCATCCTGTTTATTTCTGCTTGGTAATTCAGAAGTAGAACACTCCTTTCTTAAGGACTCCCCTTTACTTCCCTGAATTGTCTTCCCCTCTTTCTCTGCAAGGAGAATCACACCAGATCAGATAACATAATGCACTATCCAAGAAAAAGAAAAGCATGTATTTAATTAGATCTAATATTGACTTTTTTACACATTCACTTTTTCTCTCATGAAAGCTTCCATGTACAACATATACATGTATTTTGCAAACTTTACCAAAAAATTGAATATGCAATTTGAACTTCAAGTGCACAGAGTCCCACCTATTCCACAATACTGAAGGATTCATTATCACAAAAGCTTATGCAATATACAGAAAACTTCATAAAATCAACCAAGAGTCGAAATCCCCCAAAAAGCAAGACAGTAAGGCTCCAGCTTAGCTGCTATTTTAAACCTTTGTTTAAATTCTCTCTGAATTCTGGGCAAAACGGCAAGTAACAATTGTGTCCATGTCTTCATTTGCAAACCCCAGCAGATACAATCAGAGTCTCTTTGAGCCACCACTATACACGAGCCCAATGGCAACTGCACACAGCAGTAGAGCTATACCTGATGTACACTCCTAGCATTAAAACCAGAAAAGCCCCACATTCCCCAGCACCAACACACACTCCCAGCACTTACATCCCTTGTTTTAAAAGTTCATCAACTGTGCTCACACGGGATCTGTGCTCACAAAATCACTCGACAGCTCAAGGATTCAGGTACACCTAATCCAGGGTGTACCTTCTTATCAAGAAGGGCTGGGATGCTGATCTTAGTACAGCAATGATTTGGGCCAAAAATGGAGCAACCCTTGCATTGTGCACATTGGTACTGCGGTATCACCCTGTCTATACTGGTTATCAGCACTAACACGTGCCCCATGTGTGAACCACAACCACTAAAGCAAATGCCCACATTGTCTAGGGCAGAAGTGAGCCTTGGCAGTTCTTATCAGAGCTGGTACTGATACTGGCTGGTCTGGGGCCAGCATCCACAGAGCCCTGGGGTGTCCATGGACACCACTGCCAGAACTCCAGGACCATGTGATGAGATGCACTGACAGGTCCTATAACTTCACCCCTATATTTTTAGTTAGTAAAAACACCTCATTTGAGCTGGTTTCTTTAGACTTTGCTTCCTTCAGTGTTAGCAGCTATAGAATGCTCTTGAATTACCTTATCACCTATTTGATTTCCTTCTTATATTGGTAGTCTAAGTGAGAAAATTTTGTGAATATATTTTTTGTTGTGATCAGACTAACAAACAGCAGTATGCCAGTGATATTTAATTACCCAAAGTTTAGGATCTGGGATTAAAGAATAAATACAGATGTTCAAGCAGGGTTTGTTCCCTCAGGGGATT
Organism: Notiomystis cincta; assembly: GCA_013398075.1. Classification (NCBI taxonomy): domain Eukaryota; kingdom Metazoa; phylum Chordata; class Aves; order Passeriformes; family Notiomystidae; genus Notiomystis; species Notiomystis cincta. The sequence goes on along the minus strand of VZRX01000526.1, from coordinate 241,560 downwards.
CCTGTGGTCTTGAAAGACAAATTGGAAAAATGTATTGCCAGTGTATTGACAGAGTATCAGAATAACGTCTCTTGGGCTTATTTTGTACATCAATAGTGGCTAATTGAGTCCTTGCTGAAAACAGGGAAGTATTCAGAAACAGAACTGAGTTTCTCAATGATAACTTTTGACATCTTTCAGACCTTTAACAACTCCTTGTACAGCAAGAGCAAAATGAAGACAACAGTAAGTGCTTCTGACTATCCTGCCAGCCAGGTCCATGGGGCACAAGGCAGCAAGCAGAATTAGGATACAGCTAGGCTATCATCAGCTGAAATCTCAACAGTACAGACTGGATCTAAAAGCTGATTATAGACAAGTATGTGCACAGAAATACAGATTTCCGAACCCATGCTGAATAGTTGGGGTTTTTTTCCTTCAGCCTGGCAAAAAACTAAAGTAATCACAGCCAAAACAAAAATGTAGAGCTTTTTATTTTAAAAGTCCCATTATCAAATACGGAGCAGCTATAGGACAATCAATTATAATGAACTTCACACCACATGTTCTTAATGAAAAATAAATGCTCATTTAATTAAATTTTTTGGGTTTAGTTTGAAAAATTTACTTTGTAACAGTAAGAAACACTGCACTGCATTTCTAAAGCATAATTATGTGTTATAAGCATTGAAGTAATTCTTGTGAAGGGTTTTAATGATGCCTTTGGGGTTACTACATTGAGCCATACAACTAAGAATTATTAATCCCCTGGGCCAGCTCTGTGCTGTAGTTACTCTGACATACAGAAAGGGCTGGCAGGCTGGGCATAACCTGAAGTCCACACTTACAAGAGTCAGGTTCATAGAAAGCAAACTACACCACACCAGAGCAATCTAGCAAACAGGTTTTAATGCTCAGATAACAGATGGATCCTCTGAATAATTCCTAAATCCCAGGTCTCTGTAACATCTTGCTTCTCTCTGCTTTTTTAGTGAGTACTTTCCTAAAACAGTATTTGGATACAGCAGTACATATGAGCCATCACTTTTTCCAACATAGTCTCTTTTTAAGTCATGGAAATGAAGCAGTATTAGACATGAAACCCTCTTTTAAATTCTTCACTGGTAAAATGGTCACCCACTGTTTGAAGATAATTTTACTGTCACCCTACTTTACAGGAAGAACTAGATGGCTAGCTCAGAAAACATCAATCTTTTTTTACTTTAGTAGTGAAACAGGATGGGCATCCTGTTTTATCCTAAGAACTTGCAAGTTTTACCTTAAAGACTTACAAAAGAATATTAATATATTTTGGGGCCATTGTGTATTGTCAAATAATGCAGCCAAACATCTGCAGACCTGTAGAGTAACAACATGGCCTGAGGACTGACCCAGTATCCTCCCTGTGCACATCAGGAGCATTTATGTATGAGAAATCCTAAAAAGATTCTGGAAGCCATACAGTTTTCTCAGCAGACCAAGAGAGAGACAGAAAAAATCATCACTGGAATGATCAGAAGCATAATTCATAGAGCCAACAGACTCTGAGCCAACATGATATTCCTGCACCAGCCCATGCTTTTCCTGTATACCACTGTGGTCATTCTTCTGGCATATAAATCAGATCATCCTTCTCAAAAATATAGGTTCTGAATTCTCCAAAGAAAATACTATCACTTTTAGCATCAAAAGACCTATGGCAAATAGTTGGGCAGTTATAATTAGGCAGCACATATGAGCTGACAAACTTGCTTTATTAGGTTATACATTTTCTGGACACCTGAGCTATTGTAACAGCTAAAAAGCTAGATAGATTAAATGAGCTAGTAAGAAATCAAGTGCATTCATAGTATTTATGTGCCATTTACCAACCCCAGACTCCAGCTTAGAAGCACTATCCCTTTTCCTAAGAGATCAGTCATAAACTTTTGACAGAAACCTTTTTCTGGTTAAGACCATTGCAGAGTTATTGGGTTAGAGAATATTAAACACTGCACTTGATGAAACATTCACCACTGCAACATGATACCAGATTCATGACTGCTTGTGAAGAAAAATTCAGAAGAAAAATGTCTAAGCAACTCAAAGCAGCTGTTAAATGCAATTCTGTGGACAGAGTATCAACTATGCAACCATGTGCATCATGAGGCCATGCCATATAAATTAAAGGTGATTTAAACATTATGTTGCCAGCCTTGAGCACAGTCCCTCAGGACCAGTAAGAACCAACTTCAGCCCAGAGTAGCTACTGACACCTATAGTCTCCCACTGCATGTATCCCACAACTGGCTCCCTTGAAGCAGTAACTGTAATGAACTTTAAAAATATTATTAAAAAAACCACACATAAGTTGTTTTGAAGTTAAATCAACTACAGTCTGAAGACAAGTATCACAGGTGTATTTCTTTGATAGTGTTCTGAATTTCAACCATTTCTGTCCTTACTTTTGAAAGAGAAGGGGAAGAAGGAAGGATCACATTCAAGCCAGCAAGGGGATAACTCTGCCTTTCCCCTGACTAAGTGATAATTGACTCATTATTCACAGTCACAGCTCTCAACCTGCCAAGATCCTGTTGTACAACACTGGCCTTCACAATATGTGATAAAAATCAAAAATAAGGGACACAACACAACAAAATGCAGCAGAGGAAGAAAGTTGAAATGATGGAAAGATTCACATATTTATTCTGCAGACAGATTTTGTCTCACTTTTTAGTCATTTCACTGTCAGTATCTTAAAAATGAAATAACAAGCCAACTTAGGTCTCTAGAAAAGTACATCTGAGTCTCTCAAGAGCAGTATCCATCATAATTGTGTGTCACTAAGAGTATGGTGCAGACTTCAGAAACATGTTTCAATCAGAAAGGATATCCAACTTGATAAATTTTTTTTCTCTCCTGCTATCTATCCTCCATATTGCCTAAAATTCTCTTTTGTCTTCCAATTTGGAAGGAAATTTTTTGAGATTGTCTAGTGATCACCCACATATTTCAAAGAATAATGGAGTCACTTATCACAAAACCAGAGAAGAGAGCTCCCTGTATTATTAGGAAAATCTTACTGTCAGTCAAATCTCTCAGATGACATAGTAGCCTCAGAAAAATGATAAAATTCTCATGGTTTGAAACATTTCAAAGACAGACCAGACATAGCAATCAATAACATGCCTTAGAAACCCTGGCTTGGGATAATACAGTGGACAAAACAATTCAAACTAGCAGGAACTTCCCACCTTTTTTCAATTGGATTAATTAATTTCAAAAACAAAAACTGTCTGAGATTTAGAAACAGGCCCCTTTAGCTATAAAACAGCAACAACAAAAAAAAAACCATATAGCAAAGCTACTGCTTTAAGTTCCAGTTTACATTTTTGTCCTCAAATCCTGGACTGAGGGCCAGCAGAAGGCCTGTGAATCCCTTAAATCTCTTCCAAGTTAAACTTTGATGGAAAACCTGGAATTCAAATATTACAGTGACTTTCCGCAGGACTCCTGAACACAAAAATACCCCAATTTTACTCACAGTACCATAATAACTGTCTTGAACAGAGGTCACAAGTACAAATGTCATGTTCATTCACTTTCTCCATTCTTCAAACACACCATCAGCAAACATTTTAAACAAGAAAAAAGGCTGTCACCTAAATGTTTCCATAAAATACCACTTTGACATGTCCACAAGGTGGTAACATACTCTAGAACTATCTGTATTTACCTATTTGCAACCAGATAAACCAGTGTACAGTGCTGAGTTCATTTTCCCTAAATGACAAGCTGTAAGAGGAAAACAAGAAATTTCAAGGCTGAAAATCCAGTTTTCTGAGAAGATAATTTTTTAAACCTTCTATTAAATTTTGGTAACTCAAACAAAGCAGCTCCCACATTTTCTGCAGTAACTCAACCAAAATTTGCAGCCTCCCTGTACTTGTATGCTGTCCTGCTGGACATGGAACACAGAGTTTTAAAATTACTTGGCCTAAAAAAGCCATTCTGATTTATGTTAACCAGATACCATGCTGTTCCCATGTATTTTTATGTATAAATCGCTTTAAATCAATGCAGTTTGTCCATCTCTTCAACACAAAAAGTCCAAATATCCCATACAGTATGTACCTTAGAGTCCTATATGCCTGTCCAAAATTAAGTGCAACCCAGATGTAATTCAGGCACCTAAACTTCATTGTGTAGTCCTGTTTCAAGAGTCCAAGGGCTCAGCTTCCTGAAGCCACCCAAAAAGGCAGTGGATTTTTTATAGATACTGTCCCATATCTGCCCACACTCAGCATCTGAATTGTCCATCCCATAACTACCTGAATTCCTGTGAGGCCCATTCCAACCTTACTCCAGCAAAATCCACACTGATTTCGATGGCAGTGATCTCACAGCAGTCCTGAGCAAGCAGAACTACTTTATAGCAAATAACTTGCCTAAAACATTTACCTCAGTGTGCAAATTAATATTTGTAACATAAAAATTCAGTAGGTGCAGCCTTTTCTAATGTCTTTGATCTTATCCTGATTAAATGACAAATAATCAGCACAAAGTATTGTTTAGCCTTTTTTTTTCCCTCTTCAAAAAAGGTCAAGTTTTACTGTAATCAGTAATATGGACTTGATTTTTTAATTTAAATTTACCCAATTCTTAAGGAAATTCCACTGTATTATCTCCTCAGCTAAGATAAATACATATTCATGGAATGGGACAAGTAATTTCAGTGGGACTATTTCTATCCTAAAATGGCAAACTCTTATGCCCCAGCTGTTACTTTTGATTGCCATTTTTGGATACTTACTGTAGTATGTTTAAAAATAAGTCAGGAAAGGATTTTTTATGTGCTCCTTCAGGGGAAAGATGAATGACTGCTACTCTCCAGTATATTTCAGCCACTCTCACACACCTGCTGTAGCTTAATGTACAGCAATATTTCTCTAAAACTATCTGAGCTCTTAATTTTCAGAAGTTTAACTGGTGTGTTTTACTGTATCAGTATCTCTCCCTTTTTACTTAATGGAGCCTATGTGTTCTGGTTTCATGTAGTGTTTATCTGAATCAAGATCTATGTCTCTGTTGTGCTTTTGATGGTCTCAGTGTTAGAAAAGGGGCAGTATTTCCTGTTTATTCCTCATTCTCCCCATCTGATCATTTAAAAACTTGGATGATTCTTTCACAGCTCAGCAGTGCTGCTGCTGGACACCTTCTCCATTTGAATACTGATGCTGTCAGTTAAAGAACAAGGCAAATGTGCACTTCATCATTTCAGTAGCTTGTACCAGCAAAACCCTGTTCCTTTCAACAGATGTACAAGAACTCCAGACTTCTTTCTGAGTTTGGGTTATACTAAGCCATACCTTGAATCTTAGCTAAGAAAAACAGAATGTGTTTGAGTTAATTTCTTAAATACTTGGGTTTATTTTTTGTTTTATAGTCAAGCTGCAGATATGCCTAAAGTTCTCCTCAACACAAGGAAATTACATTAAATACATATGTTGGGAGCACTTTAAAAGAACATGTGATGTACTAATAAATCAGGGCACAATCAATTATGAAAACTTTCTGTGGGCTTGCATCCTAGAAGAATTCAGCACTAACAGGCAAGTAGATAAGTGCTGTAAGAAACAAGCAAATTGTATCTAATTAAAAGCATCTGACGTCTCCATGCAAAGTACTCCTCTCTTAACAAGTAATATAAAAAGATGACAGCAGGTGGGAACAAAATAAAATGTTAGAAAGCCCAAGAGTTTTGAAAATGCTTGAATTTGGACATTATAATCACAACATTAAGGCATCCTTAAAAGGTGTGACTTTTTTTTTTAAGGAAAATACCTATTTTCTTAAAATTAGGCATTTCTATTTAATTTTATACTGAACACTGACAAGCACCCAATTCTACAAAGAGTTCAGCACTAAACTGGAAGTGAGGTCTTCCAATTTAGTTTGTGATTGTCCTGCTGATTGTCACTTTTACATGTCTGAGATTATTTGCTTTGTGTCATTCCCACATGTGAAAAGAGGGCTTCCTCACCACACTGCAACAAATGAAACTAAGCCAACAGCTGCTTTTAGTGCACTTTGATGCCTTTCTAGACAAGGTGATGAGGTAGAGCAGAATTCACTCCATGTTACTGCTTTTTATAGTGCTAGAATTCAATCACTGCCAATATGCCACTATAGGGCAGAACCTGTACCAAAGTATCAACAGCAAAATGCTGAATATTTCCCTTTCTGTGTTCTAGAAAATCTAAGTTATGCAAGAGAATGAAAACACTTTTTTTTTTCCTGTCTGAAACACTTTTCAGAAATTGTTTTGTAATAAAGGCATCACAGAAAAGAGCTGCTATCAGGGAAGCACTACTGTTCCAGGGCTGTCCAAATTCCCAGGAGTCTGAGTGCCTCTCTACTTATCTGGTGCTGCCACTGAGCTACTGTGCAAATGCACACGAGTCATTTCCCTCCTTCAGGCCTATTTCTTTCTGTCTGGACAATGGAGATGAAGTATCTTGCAGAGCAAATACCAAGACAACAAATATCCTTAAAACAGATCAGTTATTGTTATTTCAAAAATAATCCATTAAGTTTGCATCTCTATGTCTGGGATTTTTTTCTACATTTAGGGCTCTGTACGGTATTTGATTTTATACTATACTGAATAAAGGCTACATAGAGATAGCTACTGAATTTATGATCAATAGAAAATTGCAAATTTTGTCTCCCAACCAATTCTATCAAATGATCCAGCACAACACATCAATAAAAAGCTCAGAATTGACGCTGTTTCCCTATTTCATGCCCTGTTTAAGTTCCCTGGGGGTGACAGATTAATTTAATTAGTTTTATTGAACTGTCTAGTTGCTTTTATTGGTAAATCTACTCATGGGTTGAAATTTCTCTTGGGGTTAGCATTGTCCTACTGGTCCATTTTAAAAATAAAAGTGCATTTACTGTCACTTCTTATATAGTTCTCTGCTATGGTTTCTGCTGTGAAGACTCACATTTGTCAAGTGCCTCCACTCATATAGGAAGCTTGAAGTTGTTGTTTTTCCTAAATGTGGTTAATGAAAAAAGGAAGCAGACAGCCACAGTCAAGCGGACTGTGAACTGAATACCCTGTCCAGCTTTCACTGGGGAATTAAGTTAATCTGATCACAACACAGAATATGGCTCCTGCATGCCACCTGCAAGCACAGAAGTAATCAGTCACTTCCAAACTTCCTCTACTTGACAGTTTGTTCAGCACAGGAGCATCAAAACAACAACACTGAGGCCCTGGACTTCACAGTCCCTGGACTTCAACACACTGCCAGGCACTGGGAGGCGTATGAAATAGAGCAAAATTAACAGCAGGAATGAAATTAATTTAATTCTACTGGTCAAATGCCTAGAATCATGAAAAAAAAAAAAATAAATCTTACCTTGGATTTGGGTAAGAATTTTATTCATGGCAACATTTTCCTATGCAGCTGAATAATCCAGAATCCTTTATTTTTAGAAGTGGGAAAGGAGTAATTTAAAATCTAGATAAAAATTCTGAAGCCTGGGCCACTTGGGGGATTTTTTCTGTATTTTTTGTACAAGGTCAAATGAGATATTTTATGCTCCAGTGAATTTCCCATTCTTTTTCTGAGTTCTAAAAACTGAGCAGATGCTACCTTCTGATTTTGAGCATCATAGATCTCTGCACCAGATTTCAAACACCCTTCTAAGATTTGAAAGAGACTTTTGTCCTCTGTGGCAATTTTTGCACAAGTGGGGTTGGATGCATTTCCATGAGATTTTCCCCAAAGTTTTTCCAGAAGTGTGTAGTTCTGAACACACACTCACAACCCCCATCTACAGAATCTGTATCATCCACTCCTTTGTAAATTCAGCTCTTCTGAGGCTCCCTCAGCTGCAAAGCTTTACAGCAAGTATGAAAGATTTCACCTTTCTGGACTCCTGCTCTAATTCCTAAATTACACTTCAGTGGGTTCACCAGCCCTTTCACCCATATATGCATCTAGTTAATATTATCCCTATGACAAAAAACACACTTTGGATGGTCTAGATAGGAAAAATAAAGATATTTGACTAGAATCTTAACCTAGCCCTTTAAAGTCCATCCATCACAAAATCAATAAAAAAGTTTTAAAAATTTCCTACTTAAGGAGAAGGTACTCCCATAATTTTAAAATATTATTTATTTCAGCTATATAGGTAATGTTCTGTTGGAGTAGTATGTTTTAAATGCTGAGGTCAGAGTTTTAAACATACATTTATGTATGTTTATCCATTTTTCATCAGATCTGTAGATGTGAAGTAATAGTCTTACCACAGAATCTACTTGTCAATTAGTCTATGAACTCTCATTTTCCTCACTGCACCAAGCACATTTTAAAAAACAGAACTACTGGGATTTTTAAGAATACTAAAATCTGGAAGATTAAAATCCCGTATCAAAGATGTAATTTTAGGGTCCAGCTAAGCTGTAACATATTTCTGTGCTAGTTAAACCAAACAGGTATCATGAAACCAATTACACAGATTTTAGAAGAACTTATTTTGACTCCAGATCTTGTTCTATGTGAACTAAGAGAATATCTTTTCAAATAGCACAAGGAAGAATGAAGTAGTCAAAAGCAGTATCACACATTCAGATACAATAAAAAGACAACATTCTAAAAATGTGATTTTCTTGATTAGGACATTATCAATTCTTAAAAAATCAAATGGAAGTCAGAAATGTAAAAATTCATTAATTCTGTTTTCCACACTTGTGAGAATGAAACTGTACTCTCAGCAGAAGATCCTCATGTGTTCACAGGGGGTTATTCCAGGCTATTTATAGCCTCAAAGGGTTCTTTTCAAAACAGTCAAGGATGCCTGGGTCTTTCTGCTCTATGTATATTCTTTACAGCTTTACTGTGTGTAAATTTAACATATGAAGAACAATTGAAAAATAACTAGGGTATCAGATTCTTATGAGGTGCTTTCATGAGGTAGAAACTTCAGGTGAAAATATCCTTGCAACAGCAACTACACACCTAGTATAAATCCAGGCACCTTCTGTAAATACATTACTCTGTGAAATCAATGGGATCCAATTAGTTTTGTGTGTTTTCTGTTTCCAGTGTTATGACAGGCAAAAATCTACCAGATGACAATGTATGTCCTATGCTTTAAGTGGAATTTTTGCAGGTCATTAGTTTATAATGCAAACCAGAACCTGGGGCACTCTTAAAAGAAAACGAAAGTCGGAGGAAAACAAGTTGAGCTGTTCAGTTTACACCATCATAGGTATAAACCTGTATTTCTAAGCATTTGATTCTGGTAAAGCTCTAGCTTTTATATGATTTTAGGGGCAAATGCCTACAGTGCCAGTGAAAGTGACTGAAATACAAGCTGATGCTTTTTGCAAGCAGCATCATGATATGCAGCATGCTTCTACGAGAGGAGCTATCCCCAGTGTATCAATCATACATAAAGAAGACCAGAACTGGATTTTCAATCCTCTTATCTCATCCCCCAGTGTCTCCTTTCTCTTCTATATTTTATAAGGAGGAGAAACAGAAAGTTGCCACAAGATTATTACTGTGGCAGCTTCAACTCCCCCACCGGTTTTCTGCTCAATGCTTGTGACTGACACTTAGCTCTGCCTGAAGGATAAGGACAGGACAGGCTTCTGAGTGCCCATCAATGGGGCATGCCACAAGCTGTAAGTGAAAAATACAGTGCTTCTGCAATAATATGAGGATATCACTTTTAGTGAGAATTGTGAGCACTATGTAGCTTGCACTCATTTTTATGGCACCTGACTTAACATGGGTAAAAAAATGAACCTGAGCTACAGAATTGGAATTCTTTAATTCAGCAATGCTCAGATCAAGGTTAAGATACAATTTTCATTTCATCTGCAGAGCATGAGATCTTTTCAGCCTAATCATCTATCTGATGTCCTGCTGTACCTTGATCCAAGTTACCTATTAGCTTGGCACAGGATGGGTCAGGTTGGAAGTGACCACAGTGAGTCACTTGGTCCAACTTCCCTGCTCAAGCAGGGTCAGCCTAGAGCACATGGCACAGGATTGTGGCCAGATAGATCCTGAGTTATCTCCATTGAGGGAGACTCCACAACCTCTCTGGTCAGTCTGTTCCAGTGCTCATTCACCTACACAGTAAAGAAGTTCTTCCTCATGTTCAGGTGGAACTTCTGAGCATCAGTTCCTGCCCATTGCCTCTTGTCCTATTGCCTGGCACCACTGAGAAAGGCCTGGCTCCATCCTCTGACACCCTCCTGTCACACACTTACAGACATTGGTAAGGTCCCTCTCATTCATCTCTTCTTTAGGTTGAAAAGGCCAAACTGTCTCAGCCTTTCCAGATAAGAGATATGGTGCACTCTCCCAGTCATCTTTGTTGTCATTCACTGGACCTGCTCCAGGAGCTCCAAGTCTCTCTAGTCCTGAAGAGCCCAGAACTGGACACAGCACTCCAGATGTGTCTCACTCACCAGGGCTGAGTGGAGGGGCAGGATCACCCCCTGTGACCTGCTGGCAATGCTGTTCTAATGCACCCCAGGATCCCATTGGCCTTCTTGGCCACTGCTGGTCATGGACAGCTTGTTTTCCACCAGGACCCCCAGGTCCTTCTCCACAGAGCTGCTTTCCAAGAGCTCAGCCCCCAGCCTGTGCTGGTGCAGGGGTTATTCCCCCCAGGAGCAGGACTCTGCACTTGCCTTTGTTGAATTTCAGGGGGTCCCTCTCTGCCCATCTCTCCAACCTTCTCAAGGGCTCCCCAAGGGCTGCCCAGCCCTCTGGTGTATGGGCCACTCCTCACAGCCTTGTGTCTGCAGGGAACTCTGCTCCTTCATCCAAGTCACTGATGAATTAGGTAAACAAGGCTGGGCCCAGTATTGAACCTGGGGGACACCACCAGTGACAGGGCTCCAACCAGACCCTGTGCCACTGATCATGGCCCTCTGGGATCTGCCACTCAGCCAGTTCTCAATCCATCCCACTGTCCACTCATCCAGCTCACACTTCCTGAGTTTGCCTATGAGGATGTTGTGAAGGACAGTGCTGAAAGCCTTGCTGAAATCGATTTAAACAATATCCACATCCCTCCAGGTAGTTGTTTCATCATAGAAGGCAATCACTTTGTAGGCACACACACAGGCAGAGCACAGCAGGCTAGTGTTAGTGCACATTCCTAATCTCAGGCCTTCTCACACCATTAAGTACTTTCTTTAGGCTCTTTCATGGAAACTTCTCAAGCAAAACTATTCAAGATGCACTTAGGAAACATCTATCCTTCCAAACAGTGCATGTTTCCCCACATCCCTAAAGCAAGCCTAAAAGGCTAACCACCTGTAGAGACACAGCAGCCTGGGAACCAACCTACAGAAAGTTGTTCTCAGGGTTCCCACTGCTGAGTGGAGAAACAAAAGCATCACAAGGACTTGCCTAAAGTCACAAAGCAGGTGAGTAGCACAAAGACTGCTGCTTCTCTTTTTACCTTCCCTTCTGTCTGTGGTATCTAACAGGAGAGTTGGAAAACTACATACCTTTCAAAAGATATGTGAATGTATTTAGAAACTCTTCATATGACTGCTCATGGCTATTAATAAATTGATCAAGGATGCTGTTCTTTAACAGTTGTTCTCCCATGATCATCCACACCTTGAGAGTCGAACAGGTATATCTGCTTTAGTAGGCTGCTTCTGCAACAGAAAGAAAAGAGCTACATATACCTGCAGGCAGAAAACAAATCAACAGAAAATAGTTCACATAGATGGGCACTAGAAAGTAAAATTTTTCTTCTCTCCTTGTGAAGTTCTGATCTCGTCAGTGGAACTTTACTCAACATTTCTCCCAAAATTCATAAGAATATAGTAATTTTAAGTACAAAGGGAGAAACTGTGATCATTCATGCTTGAAATTTATGACCTTGAGTAATATGGGCCACAGAAGTGCCAGCCTCTCTTGGTGGTCTTCATTCCCTTAAGTCTTTCAGCCTTTCAACCCCTGCCTTCTTTGCAGAAACAGTGACACCTCTCATTGGCATGTTGTATTTAACAACCAGGACACAGCTGGACATTCAGATTTTGGATTGAATCCATCATCTCCAGGTGCACCTCTCCCTGTACCATCAAAGCCACAAACCCAGAGTTTGGACCACGCTGAACTGCAATGACAGGTGTGTGTGTAGGCTGAGGCAGCACCCAGGACAGGCAGAGTGCTGGAGCTGGATGGCCACACAGCAACGTGGGGACCACTCTTGAGAAGGGAACAGATGCTGAGAGCTGAAGGGAGAAAGCTCCACTCTCCAGTCCCACAGCCACAGCTTTTCAGCCCACCTTCATCACTTAACCAGGCTTATAGGGAGCAGTGGCCCTGAACAGCCCTCAGTGAAATCTGCTGAAGTGAACCTTGCCCCTTTCTCATAAAAGCTGTGTAAATGCATATTAATAGCTGCATCATGCTGAACACTTACCCATATTACTTAGTTTTTATACACACAGGGGCACACTAACAGAATCTGTTTGCACACCTAAACCTGATCAAGGTGAAAGAACTCATTGTACAATAAGTGCTTGATTTCCAAGTGTTCCTGTGTTTCCTCTCTTGATCTACTACAACACTAAGAAGTGGATTTTGGGAATGAAAGCTTAATTCTTCAGCAAAACTTCAAATCAACTACACTAAGGAAAGGCTGCCAACCTGATACTGAAGTGAAATAAGATCGAATAAGAATTGTTTGGAGACCAGAAAGAAAATAAAGTGTGACTTCTAACATAAAACTCCAGTTGGATTGCCAGCTTCCAAGGAAGACTAATGGTCTGAAGGTATCAAAATACATGCACACTCACATGACCTAAAGTTTAAGTTTTCTAATGTTTTACAAAAATCCAACCATTACTAATCTCTCCGTGGACTGACCAAGGAGAATATAACTCACCAGACTTTCAGAGTTGTATATGTATATAACAGGGTTTTGAGAGGTAAGCAGTGCCTTCTATTTCTCATTATGGTTAAGTTATTAAAATTATTACTTGAAATAGTGCTGTGATTTATAAGGCTACTGTAAAAGAAAAAAATATATCTAATCAAGAAAATGTTAATAACTTTTTGGTTTTATTTGGTTTGGAGTCTGGTGTCTAGGATCTCCAACTCCCTTACAAACACTAATGAAATAAACTTAAAAATATTCCCAGAAGGAAGAGCAAACAAATATTATTCCAAATAACACATTAAAAAAATGAGTCACCAAGAATTTAAATGATTCAAAAACAAGTTAGTGGAGGGCTGACAGCAAATCTTAGATTAATTCACTCTAAAATACTCTAGGAAACTAGAAAATTAATATGCAGTTTGGGGGCACAGCCATATCCTTAACCAGCTGCATGACAGCTTTCTCAGTGCATGCCATCTCTACAGGCACCAGATCATCAGCCTGAGATTCAGCATCCACACCAGGTGGTACCAAAACCTCATATCTCAATTCTTACTCTGCTGTGCAGCTTCTACTTGGTACAGAATTTTGTAAACTTCACTTCAGATATTCCCTGGCACAGCTGTTATTGAGGTCTACCAAATCATCTCCCCACAGAGAGGAAAAACCAGCAGGTCCTAATGAAAGCCCAGGTTCTGTCAGAAAAACACCCACTCTCTCAAACAACAGAGAGGAGAGACTGGCAGAACTACCAGAACTACTTCAATTATTTTGAAGAACTGCCCAGTACTGTAGCATGGTCCTAAATAAAAGCAAGTGCAGTGGATGGTATGTGGGGTATATCTACTATCCCTGAAACTGAACATGTGGTTAGGATGGATGGTACAAGAGGGGTGTTCAAAAATTTATCTCAACCCATCAAGGCTTTGGTATCTTTCATTTTTACTGGTATTTTTCGGTTTTATTCCACTTTATTTTCTGCTGCTTCCCACCTACTTTATTCCAGAGTCTCTCTTAAATGATCTGCTTCAGTTGCAGAGAAGTATTGTGAGGTGAACAGCTGAAACCAGACCAGAAGACACTCACCTCTGATAAGGAGCTAACCAGCAGATTCTACATCAGTAGAAGACTTCAGCAACCACTCCACTCACAGCCTCAAGGCAATGACTTCTTTAAACTGCCCTGAAAACATGAAAAAATACACAATAATGCATTGGAATCCTCCACAATTTATAAAGTTGATACAATGACACTTTTAGGAATGAAATTACCACATTGTTCTGCTAAAGAACAACTACTACTAAAATCAAAAGCTCATCTTCCTTCTTCCCAAAAAGAATCAAACTAACCTGGAAGTCTCAAGGGAAGTAAAGCAAAGGTATCTGATCCTTTCCTTGTGCTGGCTTTGGGTACTTTTAGAGTCAAATATCAGTAAGTGAGGCATTCAGGCAGCATCTATGCTCTCTTCTTTTTGCATTTCACTCCTGCTCATCCATCCAAATGACTTTAATGAGGTTTCTTGAGGCAATCATTCATTAAGCCTTGCTGATCATCAGCAGATTGTACAAAATCAATTTTATTTCTCAAAATGCAGTCTTCTTCCGAGCAGTTTAAGACAAATCAGAAATCTCTGCATTGAATCACAGAGGCAGATCAAGTGAGTATTAGCATGATTTCAATTATACAGTGATTAGTTCTATTAAACAACACAAAATGTGGTAGAATATAGACTTCCTGCTTTATGCTGCATTTTTAAGTGCTTTATGTTTCTTTAAAATATAATAGAGGCAATGAAAGTAAAATCAAGATTATGAATTTTTAAATGGAAAGAGCAGTAAGCTCATTGTCTCTACAAACTCAATAAAATCTTCTTATGTAATTTAATTTTTCAGGGAAAAAAATAATTCACTCGTATTTCTGGTTTACGTTCAAGTCAGGCTTTAACACTATAGATTTGCTCTCCTAGAAGTCATTCTCAATTTTAAAAAAAAGGCTTATTAATAAATTGGGTTTTTTACAGCTGACTCATAGAATCATGGAAAATATCCACTAGATACAGCTGTTATCAATATTTTATAATCTATGTCTGCAAAAATCAAATTGAACATAAATACACTATTTTTAAATCTTCTACCACTGGACAATGCCCAATCTCTTTTCCCCCACAGAGCTATCACAGTAATAACACCTTTAACAATATTGTTATAGCAATGAAGAATGAGGTAGGACCTTTGCAAAAAGAAAGATTTTAGCAGCCAAGTGCACTCAGAATCAATTTAAGTCTATCTAGGTTCTGGCTGCTCCCAAAAAAGCCACCACCACCTTCACTTCCTCTTCACCTCCTGGTTTACCACTCCAATCCATCTCTTGGGCAGACAAAATAAACTACCAATGCAAAACCTGAGAATAAACAGAGCAAATGCATCTATTCTGTTTTAAAGACACATTTTCTGGTCTGCCTCACAGCTGTACAACCGTGAGTGCTGTACAAGGGGACAGTGGGACCGTGCAGTGCAGGCAAGGGAAGGATGCAGGACAGCCCTTCTGGCAGCCTGTCACAGCTGCTTATGCAACCACAACAGCACAGCCTCTTCAGGAACCCCCTCACAACCGGCCCAGAAAGCTGTGCTTCCTCCACACTGCAAAAGCAATGTCAGCAGGGCACTCCTACACCCACCACGCTGAGCTGGAGCCTGCAGTGCACATCGTCAGCCCCCACGGAGCGAGAGGCAGGCGGAGCTGGAGCTCAAGGCTGGCCTCAGCCAACGCTTCCTGTTAGCTATGGAGCCTGGTCACTGCCCTAACAAACAGCCCAGGATGGTGCTTCAAAAGTAGGCCAAGTGAAAGGAGTAATTATGGGAATCCCTGCTCAAGAAAGACTAAAACATTTTGAGTCAGGCAGCAGAGGTTGGTTATCCATTTTCCTGACGGCAGAAAACTGCCTCTTCCTTGTGTAGACATCTGCAAATCTACAGCTGCAGAAGAAAGCCCTCCCTGCCCTACTTTCCTCCCTCCTCCTCCTCCTCCCTGCTACCACCACCTGTGGGAAGGCAGAGCTCCCAGAGTGAACCCAAAGGCACCAAGTTCTGGCCACAAGCAGGTGCAGGTCAACCCAGCTGGAGCAACAAACTAGAAGTTACAGAGGACAAAAACTTTCAGATGAGGTTCCTTCCAACATCTCACAATTCAATGTGATCTACGACAGCTAATCCTGTTAAAATCAACTGGATGTTTGCCATTGCCCTCAGCAGGAGGCCTTGAGGGCACACACTTAATGCATCAGCAATTTGTGTGGATGGGAGCTGCATCTGCTTGCCTGAGTGCATTACTGAGCCTGAGAGATGACCTTTAGATGGACAAAATCATGTGCCTCTCATGCCTGCCTCGTATGAGCTTTTAAAGGATACATCCAAGGGCTTTAATTGCGAGCAAGCATATTGATCCTCTTGGATTTCAGTGCTATTATGCCAGTCCCATACCTGAGCAGAATTTTTTTTAATGCATTTCCAATGGCTTCAGGAGTACTGCTCCCTTTAAAGACAACCTGGAGGCCCATGGCAAGGGTAACATTTTGTTCAAACTGCGGTGGCCACTGCCCCTGGAATGAGATTGTCTGGGATCTGACAGTCCAAGCACAGCTGGGTTCAATCAGATATTTTAGATAAGACCTTCAAATAAAGCCCTCTCCCTCACAAGTTAAATACTGTTTACTGTCAGTTTTAGATGAGACAGAAAATTGAAGACTGTAGGATGCTGGACTCCCTGTGCCCTTTTTTACAGGTTTCAGCCTGTGGGTCCTGGCTAAATATCCAGCATATTTGCATTCTGGCTGGCAAACCCTACACAAATGAGTAAGGCAGCCTTCCCTTTCCCTGCTGAGCTGGAGTGCATTACTGCAACCCACAGGAAGCCAGCTACATTTCAGCTCAGAGATGACTGTGTTTTACTGGCAAAAAAATATGCTGAAAAGCCTGGAAATATCTCAACGCAATTTGGAACGATTTGGGATGAAGAAGATGCAAACAACATATTATTTTAAGAAATTAATTGCCGAAGAAGAAAATCAAATGAAATAAAGCATTTCCGTAACAGTGAGCAATCTGCTGAAAGCATACCACCTATGTCAATGTTATTAAAATAGAAACTGTGAAGGAAAAGTCAATTTATTCCTTTTCACATGAGTTCTCTGCCAGTTAAATTACGGATGGGAATCCAAGAGCGTCTTGCTATGACCTGGACAGTTTTGAACATAATTTCCCTACCATGTAGATACATTATTCTGTAGCTATTTGCTGCAGCTTCTCCAAAGCACTTTGTCACTGACAGTTAAAGAGACCAGCTTGGACAGACTGTGTCCTCATCCAAAAATGACATGCTGTTGCCAAAAAACTTTAATTTCTCCATCTTCTCAACCATAGTAATTGGAAAAAGAATTTCTAAAGATAAGGCATGTCAACTGGTAGAAAGAGACTAAAATGAATGTAAAATATTGAAGTGACACAACTGGGGGACTGGGGTTTTCACTTAAATATTTGTAATTTTTTTTTGCTGGTAGATCTTTGACCACAAACCAAACAAGGGTCAGAATATGCCAAACACTGAGATAAGAAACTGTCAAGTATTATCTAGGCCCTACTGAAAATACACATAAATGTGATCTGAGTGCCCTTAAATTTGAGGGAAGCTCTTCAGCATTCAACTCTGCACTACAATCTCCTTTTATCTTTGCTTCAGTAGAAAAGTAAAAGGCCCATATGGATGCTACAGGGCACAGTGCCTTAGCACTGCTGTATTTCAGATGAGAAACATCACCACATCCTATCTGCATTACAGTTATTCAATGTCTCAAGACAATTTTCGCAAACATTTGGTATGTTTGCTTTGCTGTACTAATCAAATTCCATTTCAAGTTCCTTCTATTTCTATTCTCACAGCAGTTTCAAATGGGAGTTGAGATATTTCTAAAATACTGTGCAGCAGATGTTGTAACTCAGGAGTGGGTGAAGTAGGGCCAGGAAAACAAAAGCAGGGAGCTATGAAGAGTAAATTGTTTTCCAGGTTTTTCTGTTTATTTGCTGTGCTGTGTTATGCAAGTGGCTTATCCTCTGTGCCCCAGCACTGCTAGCTGTTGAAAGGATATGTTCCCAGTGGACTTCCCAGCGTCTCATTATTTTTTGTTGGAGAAAAGCACTGCAAAACTGATGAAAAATGCCACAGAAAGGTGCAAAGTTTTATTAGTCTTTCAAGGTCTGATCAGAAGGCCACTGAAGTAGAAGAAAAGTCATTTCTAATTACTTCAGTGGACTTTGAGTTGGACTTCTAGTTAGCCCTCAGTCAGTGAACTGCATGCATTTGTCATTTCCTTTGCTCTCTTTCAGTGTCACTGCCTGCTTGCAGCAGAGCATTCCTGGGGAAAGCAGTATGCCAATCAGCAGGAGTTGTTTTCTTTTACTACCTATTGAAATTATTTTTCATTTTAACTCAAAATTTATTTTAAGTTACATTTTAAAATAGCACTGAAAAATTCTGAAGATGATCACAAGGCTGACAAGTTTTACAGTGTAAAAAAATTCAATCATAAATATGCTGCAGATATTTACAATCTAAGAGGCATCTGCTGTCACTCTCAGCTTGTTCTACTGCAAAGAGTTAAAGCTTCTGGAGGCTGGTGGGTTTCTTGTTGTGCCATCTGAAGACAAGAGAGGAAAGAAAAAAAAAAAAAACAGTCACAGCCAGTTAGCCACAGCAGATCGAGTTCTCAGGAGCACATCTGCAAATTAAGCAGATAGATTCCCCTCCATCAGGCTGCCTCTCCATGCCACGAGCCCCCTGTGCTGCCACAGAAGATTCCTCACATTGCCCACATCTGAATCCCAATTACACAGAAAGATTACAGAGGACACAAAAAACTGCTATCAGCCAGGTAGGTCTAAATTACTGTTTTGCCCAAAGCAAACTTGGTTGATACACTTAGCAAATGTATTGAGAAATACTGTACAAAAAATTTCCTTCCTTAAGCTTCTTTTATGGAGGACTTCAAACTTCTTTGTGTGTCTGGGTATGATTTTGATTGTGGAGTATCTGGAAACAGCACTTGCTTTTCAGGGGTATGCTTTTCCATTTTGGAAATGAAAAAACAGATCTGTCAGAGAAAAAAAATACAACACTGCAAAACCAATTTAATTCCATCATAGATATCTGTGTTCATGCCAAAATAACTGCAAACTAGTTAATTTAATGGTCAGCAATGGGTGTTTACCAACTAAGAGTCCATGTTATCCTGCATTCCACTCTCTCAGCGTCCAATCAGCACAGCTCAAATATCTTATTTTTGCACAAATGAAAAAAGGTTCTTTGCATTTGCTACAGTTCATAAGATCAACTCATTCATCATCCATTATTTTGTAGCATTCAAATTACTGTGAAATTATTACAAATAATACTTTCAATGTTGAAAAATATGAGATGTCACACTAAACAGCAGCACTGATTAGTCATTGTTCTCCTGATTAGAATGTTTTTGCTGCCTAACTGGGTAACAGGCAAAGCACACAGGTGAAGAAACCATTTCTGCATAGGGTCAAGGAGGACAGTAAGTAATAAAAACAGTTTGGGAGTGACTCAGTGCCTAAACACTGTCATCCAGTGACATTTCACAAACCCTAAATTTACTGGGACCTAGGAGACAAAACAATGGCAGATTTGCTTCCATAGGAGAAGCTAGAAGACAAGGAAGAATATCCAAAGGTATATGAAATGTCACTTGCTGTTTAGGTCACTCAGTGCTACCCCTTGTCTCTAAAAGATATTTTGCTGTACTTCTCTGTGAACACCTACTATGGTTTCTGAAATGGCACACCACCCAAAATTCTAACTATGTCCATCTATTTCCATAGGAGACACATTTCAAATTACATTAGCTAGTGCTTTTAAAAAACACTATCCCTCTTCATTTGATCCTTCTATAAATATCTATCTAAATCTGAATTTCTTATAATCTCTTCTTGCCATATAAACAATTCTTACCTGAAAAAACCTGCTCAAAATACTGTTTGATTTTTAAATAAATATGGGGAGAATATTAGTTTTCTTCTTTCTGTTAGCTTGGCTTCTAGCTCAGGTCTCTACTGCTTCCCAAATAGGCTTAAAAAAGTAATGCTGAGATTCCTACTGATTTGTATAATCCTTGCACCTTAACCTTTTATAAAAACACCAAATATGATGAAGCATGACTCAAGTCATCATCACTGGTAACTGTAACCCTTCTCTTTTTATTCCTCTTTCCTCCTTGTAGTGTCTCTTCCCCGGTATCTTGTGCTACACCACAACAAAGGCATTTGTCTGTTTCCCTCTGTACTAGCTGTAATGCTAATCCAGCTCCACAGTGACAGTTTCGAGCATAAAGCCACAAAAAAAGCACTTTAAACTCTTTGTTTATAAGGTCAGATCTTTACCTTTTGGGTTCCCCAAAGCTGTTCAGGGTTAGACGAGCCATGGCCCAAAGGAATCAGTGGTATTGGAAGGTTAGAGGTGGAGGTCAGCACAGCCAAAGAGCAACCACACTGCATTAACACACTGTAATTAGCATGAAAATACTTGGAAAGCCAAAGCAATTCCAGCCACTGCCTAAGGAGCTACTTCTGTCCAAAAATCTCAGATAAATATTCCCTCCAATACATACTGAACTCTTGCTTATGTGAAGCTCAAGAAATATCATGAGATGACAAGGAAGCGTGTTTAAGTGTGCTTAACCCGTACATTCTGTGTGTCTATCAATCAAATCATTGTCACTGATCTTTTCTCCACTCTCTATCTGCAGAGTCTTCAGATAGTAAACTCTTCAGAACTGAGTACTGCTCAATATTTGGGGAACAGTTTGTGACACTGTGGACACTAATAATTGCCCTATTTGGGCAACTGGAGATTCTTTAAGTATATATAAAAATATGAGACACATACCAACATGTCAACTAAGCTGTTTGCCACTTTTAATACTCTTGTTAGACTTCAAATATAAACCAGCAGTCAAATGTAGAACAGTACTGGTACGATACAAAGAACTCTAATTTTCTCGTGCAGAACAGGAATTTTCTTATGGCATCTTCAGTATGGAAAACATTTCACTTTCCTAAAGATCCTGTAAAACCAAAGAAGCTAAGTAACCAGATAATATGAAAGAGGAGGCAAATAACATCTAATCCAGTAAACCCAACTTAGTGCAAGCTCCTCTGATGATGCCATTTTTGAATGCTCGTAAGAAACAAGCAGCAGATTCCTGTTTAGCATATCACCTGAAGGTAAATAACTTCATAAGTCTTTCTTCATGCATAATAAGGACAAAACCTGCTGTGAATACTGACATGCTCAGAAAAGGTTTCACTGACTCAATTAACTTATAACCGAACTTCACCTACAGTGCAGTACTTCTGTAAAGAAATCCAAATGTAGAAAAAACTACCACCTTCAGGGCACAGGCATTAGGCTACACAGTGAACAGAACTCCACAACGATCCTTGGATGATTCCACAACACAAGACAGCCATTCCATGGATGGTTTTTCAAACAGATACTGTAATGGCTATGCCTACCCTGTCTGTGAGCTCTGGCCTGAGAACATCTCACCTTTGAAACACGTTCCATGGCAGATCTCTATTTTAGCACAGCAGTTCCCATACCAGTTAGCAGGCAGACAGTGCAGCAATACTGTAAAACATGGCAATTGATGTAGTCAGATTCATCAGTTCCCATGTTTTTACAGCAGCTCTTCCTGTACACGATGTCGTTCAGATCCCCTCAGGTTTACATGTCACATAACTAGAAGATACCAATTCTCCCTTAAAAAAGAAACCCTTTGTGTCTTGTTTTTGTTGTTACAGCAAAATGAAAAGCAGGAACAAGGAATATGTGAATCCTAAAGATTTCAAAGAAATCAATTACATTTTAAAATGTAAGATTTAGTGGGTTTTTCTAAGATTTAGTTCACACCTTTAAATTCTGGGGATTTAGCAAAGGCTGGGATGGAGAACTTGGACATTTAGTACAGGGCACAAGTCTGCTGTCACCAAAGGACACTGCCACTGAATCAGCCAGTTATTTCCCTCGCTGGCGTCTGTGCTCTCCAAAGCTCTTTCACCGTCAGTATCCAGACTAATTACAGACCTTTCGGTCTTCGAAGAGGTTTCTAAGAGTAAAAGACACCCCCTGAAACCTACTCATGAGAGCATGAGCGAAGGGCCGAGACGGAAGAAAAGGACTGGAGCACACGCCAGACCCGCGGCCGCGGGACTCTGGGCCCCCCGAGCCCGACTGGGCCGCTCAGCACCCGCGAGAGCTCCGCGCTGGAGCCGCGGCCTCTGCCGCTCCAGTCAGCCCCGCACGGCTGCAGAGGCAGCGGGCGCCGCCTGCTTGTAAATGCACTCCGCAAATCCTGACGTCTGCCTGTAAACAAAACGCGCAATCTGAACTTTCCGTGCACGCCCGTCCTCAGCCCAGCGACGGCGGGGCCCTGGGGCACGTTCCCGGCCGGGAGCGGGACGGGACGGGGGCAGTCTCCAGCCGGCCCGGGCGAGCCCGAGCGCCGGGGGCGAGGGGCGGCGGGCGCGGATGCGGCTCCCGCACCCCCGGGCCTGNGAGAACTACCGGCCCCAGCAGCCCGCGGGGCCGCGTTCCCTTGGGAGCGGCCGCCCCCGCCCCGGGAAGCCGCCCCGGGAAGCCGCCCCAGCGCGGGGGTGCGGCCGCAGGCCGTGGCGTGCACAGCATCCCCGAACGCCGCGGGGCTGGTGCGCACCTCGTGCTTGAGTCGTGTCTTGAGACACAGAAAAGCGCGTCTTTATGGGTTTCAGAGAGTGAGCTGCCGCGCAACTTCCACAGGGTTTATTCAAGTTCTGTTAAATAATTGTGATAGGATCTAAAGCATGTTTGATCTGTTTGTTTTGGCTTTTTTATTTTCTCAGCCACGATATGTCCCAGTCAACAGACAAAATGTCGCTGCAGATGATATCCACCGTCAGTAACTCATCCTTGCTTCAGCCGGGCTTCTCTCTCCTGAATTTTGATGGGCACGTTTTCTTTTTTGGTCAGAAAGGATGGCCAAAGAGATCCTGTCCCACTGGTGTTTTCCTCCTTGATATAAAGCAGAATGAGCTCAAAATGAAACCTGCCTTCTTCTCTAAAGACTCCTGTTACCTTCCCCCTCTCCGCTACCCTGCTCTGTGCACGCTCAGGAGCGATGCAAGGGCTGATGAGTACCAGTACATCATCCATGGTGGTAAAACACCTAACAATGACCTTTCTGATAAGATTTACCTCATGAGTCTGAGAAGCAAAACTAGCAAGAAAATGACGTTCCAATGCATTGAGAAAGACCTGGGTGGAGAAGTCCCTGAAGCCAGATACGGGCATACAATTAATGTAGTTCATAGCCGGGGAAGAAGCGTGAGTGTTCTGTTTGGAGGGAGGTCCTACACTCCTCTTGCACAAAGAACCACTGAAAAATGGAACAGCGTGGTTGACTGTCTGCCATCTGTGTTCCTCATTGATTTTGAATTTGGATGCTGTACATCATACATACTACCAGAGCTTCAAGATGGACTTTCTTTCCACGTTTCAATTGCCAGAGGTGATACAATCTACATCTTGGGGGGCCACTCACTTCAAAATAACACCAGATCCCCCAACTTGTACCAGCTAAAAGTTGATCTGCCCCTGGGCAGCCCAGCTGTGACCTGCACCGTCCTGCCAGGGGGGATATCGGTGTCAAGTGCTATAGTGACCCAGGTCAGTGATACTGAATTTGTCCTTGTTGGTGGCTACCACTCTGACAGCCAGAAACGGTTGGTGTGTAACACCATAGTTCTGGAAGACAGCAAGCTAGAGATTGTTGAAAGTGTGAGCCCAGAGTGGACACCAGACATTAAACACTGCAGAACGTGGTTTGGCTGTGATATGGGTAAAGGGTCTGTTTTGATGGGTATTCCAGGGGGCAACAAACAGTTAATCCCAGATGCAAACTACTTCTACATTTTGAGATGCAAAGGAGCAGAAGAGGAAAAGGAAGAAGAATTGATAACACAAACTTGCAGTCAGACATCGAGTGAAGACCCTGGAGACTCCACTCCATTTGAAGATTCGGAGGAGTTTTGTTTCAGTGCTGAAGCCAACAGCTTTGATGCTGACGATGCTGACACTTACAATGAAGATGATGAAGAAGACGAATCAGAAACGGGCTACTGGATCACCTGCTGTGCCAGCTGCAGTATTGACATCAACACCTGGGTCCCTTTCTATTCGACAGAACTCAACAAGCCTGCAATGATCCTGTGTTCCAGTGGGGCTGGCCACTGGGTGCACGCGCAGTGTATGGATCTCTCAGAGACCATGCTGCTACGTCTCTCAGAGGCAAACGTCAAGTACTTCTGCAACAAGCACGTTGACCTCAATAGAGGGCTGCAGACTCCCCAGAAGGTGACGTGCCTGAAAAAGCAACCCATGAAGCCACTGCGCAAAAAGAAAGCCATGAAGTTACCAACGTCGGCGAAAAAGTCCTTTCTTCGGAGACTGTTTGAATAGATTTCCTCTGCTGATTTGTCTTCAGCTGGGAGGAGATGAAATCACAGGCAAAGGCGACAGTGGTTGAAGCAAAGTGGGCTGTTGGAGCTCAAAGACGTCTGATTTTAGTTATCTCAGTGATTTTGTTACATTTCAAAGCACATTAATTTATTCTGTATTTTGTGTGTGTTTTTGTAATATCCAGACAGGGGCCCTGTCACAGAGGGCACTGTGCAAACACACAGCCAGACACTGGTAAACTGTGTGCTGAATTTTGTGCTATAACTTACTCCCTGGTAAGTTTAATGGAACTGCTGTAGGATAAGACATTATCCCATGTAGTCAGTGCTGTTCCCATCTGTCCATAAAGAACATTATATTGCCCATTTTAATTTTTTGTCTTAGTCAGTAGTTCCAGAAATATTTGACCTAATTTATAGCTGCATTACTCCAGTTTTATGTTGGTGTAATGAAATAAAATGAGACTAATTACTCTGGTTTTAAACAAAAGTAGTGGCTTAAGTCTCTTGTGTCAGAAATAATGAAATATTCAGACACTGAAGGTCAGTTTTCTTCGGGGACTTCAGTTATGGAAAGCTTACATATGGAGCATTTAATTCTGGATAATTAATTTTTTATTTTGAGGGTTATGGAATGATTATATGTCAGTTTTGGCTACAGTTGTGGAACATCATCTCACAGTAAAAATTAAATTGCTTTTTTTAAACTACTGTGATCATCAGTTGCTTTGTGTTTGTATTTTTAAAAATTTAGCAAGGTAATAAAGTTTTACTATAAAAAATACTGGTTTTTTTCATGTACTCATGGGTAAATCAAACACTGTAACTCCTAAAGTTTACAGAAGGATGGCATGCATGCTTGGGAGGTCCACATGAAGCCTGATAAGGGGTCTGGCTTCACAGCCACCCCATGCTGTGAACTCCCATTGACTTCAGAAGAAATTCCTTCTGATGAACAGGACTTTTATCATTTACTCCAGGTCCTCCACTACCCATTTCTTTCTCTGCTTTCCCAGGGTGACTGTGTAGAGTGTGAAAGCTTAGAAGTGCAAACTGTAGCTCAGAGTGATTCATTGAGCCAGTGGAGCATTGTGAGGGCAGAAACAAATGCAGTTGGCTGCTCAAAACATGAGGAGAAGATTGGATTCAGATTGAAAAGGACATTGTCAAGGTTGAATAGCCCAAGAGTTTACTAAGTTTTTTGTGGGTTCTTTTATTGGCTATTTGTAAAGCCTCATCATTCTTGACTTATTTTTTATTTTTATTACCGCTCCAAACATCTTTTCAGAAAATCAATACCAGCAGCTCAACATTTGTGAGCCAACAATAATAGCTCAGTATTCACAGTCCAACTCTCACGCTGGATCCCTGAATAAAAAAGAAAAACAGGAGCAGCTGTCAGCTATTTGATCACTATGTGCAGACCCTGAGCAGCCCCTCCTTTACAAAGCAGCGTGTGGAGCACAGTATTCCTGTCAGCACAGACATGTCTGCACAGCATTCCCCTTAAAACCTTACCCCCTCAAGTCAACAGCAGAGAAGAGGAAAGGGCAACCAGATGAAGTTTCCATTTACAACCTTTTAATGTGCTGAGAGAGCTTAAAGTTTGAGCTTCTAAATGGGAGCTACATCACCCTGATTCCCCTCTCTACAGCCTGATATTGGTATAAATTCATAGATTTCAATGCCAGCTTCCCCTTTCCTTTGTCATGTTACTGTGTGTAAGCTCAGAGTATATAGTGCTATATGTTTTACCAAGGCATAAACTAATATCATGCTCATGTAAAGTCCCTTCAAACTGATGAAATTCAGTAGTCAACATTTTTAGGTTAGTCACAGGTCTTAGGCAGCTGAATTGTTATTGAAATATGTCTTCATCATGCACTTATTTACATCAACAAAAAAAAAAAATCCAGACCAACATTAAAGCCACGTCATCATAACATCAACAAAAGGGGACAACATACTCACACAACAAAACTCCACCCCTTGCCACTTTGCCATTTTACAACAACAAAGGACTCCCCACAATTACTGGGCTCCCCATAATTATTGAATTCCCTGGCAATACCCAGTCTGAGTTTTTGCCCATTACTCTCTCAGTTACTGACATTATCTCAAGCTCCTTGGACAGCACATTGTATGACAAATTTGTCAGCTTGTGCAGACAAATAGAAGGATGGAAACATTTTGTGGAGGGAAAGCTTGACAGTGGCCTAGCAGAAGAGACATGTAGCCTGAGATAAAGCTTTTTGGCTCAGGCACTGTTGGTGTGGTTGCAGCATGTTGGGAGTAACTTTGATTTTCCAGAACTGACTCTTGCAGCTGCAGTGGCTCCCTGAATCCCTGAGAGCTGAGAACAGATGCTCAGCATGTGGCAAGCACACATTGTGGCCCCTTCCAGCTCTTACCTGAGCTGTTGTTCTTTTCTTCAACACTGTGGCCATGAAAAGAGCAATTCACAGTCAGATTTTATGTTATACCTCATTGGGCTCATAACATAAGCATATTGTATATTTGAGCTGTGCTTTTTTAAAATGTATGGTTTATTTGAGTGGAGGGGAAAATTGCTTGGTTAAACCATGTCCCAGCTTCACAGTGAAAGGCTGTACAGGCAGCAATAAATCACATCTCAGAGATTGGAGCTATTGCAGGAAAAAGAAGTAAAATAAAAAATATTTGAAAGGACTGGAACATAAAGAGATACACAAACTTCAGCCTGTAGAGAAGACACTTCACATAGCATTCAAGACTGCAGAAAGTACCTAATTTCCTGAGTCATGTACTTCAAAAGCATTCATTGTCTTCAAAACCAGCTAATCAATACAAGATGCTTCTTGCTCAGGCAGGTTAGAATTAACAGATAAAATGAAGTAGTTTTAAGTGCAGAAGTAAATCTCTATTGTATCTGCATCCAACTGACCTGTGTGTTTTGTAACCACTATAAGCAGCATCATAGTTCCCAGACACATTTTAGTAGCACTGTATTGCTGTTATCAGCTTCTATGAGAATAATATAAGGATTTTACTGCTATTGAAAGGTGCTTGAACCTTGAAGTACCTGATTAATTTACAGGAAAAGCACAGCACAAACTTTACTGGTAGCACTAGAGCATGTTATAGTTCAGAGTGACTCATTGCACCAGCAGACCATGGAAAGGAGTGGAAATAATGCAACTGGGAGCTCAAAGCAGAAGGAAAATATTGAATTTGGGTTGAAAAGGAATTTGTTAAGTTATTTACTGATGGACCCTATGTATTAAAGACAGAAGGTTAGGCTTACTTCTTTTTCATGACTGGTGGCAATAGCTCCCTCCATATTTGACTTCCTACCCTATTCCATTTCAAACAAGACTAACTTTTGGGAAAGGCTTGAGCCTTTGAAAATCAAACTCCAGTTTGTTGTCTTACTTTGAAAACTGTGGCACTGGAGCCCATTTATACTTTGGAAGAAAACAAGATGATAACTTTATAAATTCTCCAGTTTCTCAATACATAAACATACACAAAGACATCTTCTCTGAAGAACAGGGCATTGGCCACTCCACAGATGTGCAGGACCTCCTTTGTGGAGGTGTGGAGGTGGTAGTTACTTGTCCACTGTCTCAAAATGCCCATCTCCAGGGGAAGAGTATTAAAATGCACCTCTTGAACTCTCTGCTGATGCTGCTAGAAAAGCTGATAATTAAATTCTCTCTAATGTGTCTTTTTGTATCATGGACAATATTAAGCTTGATGAAAAAGGTGCAAAAGCTCCTTAAACACTTAAGGAAACACTTAGGAGTTGCAGCTGGTCAACTGCTTGACAATTACACCATATTCCATCCCCTAAAACAGACAGGCCTCATTATTCTTCATCTTACCTCATAGTAGTAGCTGGAGAGTAAAATTCAGTCAGTTATTACAGATTTAGGACTAAAGGACTTATATCATCCTAATTACTAGAAAACTCTCTGAGGCTTAGGTTTTTGCTTTATATGGGCTCTGTTTTTTTCCATCCAACATTTTTTTTACTTGAGGTCAGGTGAAAAAGATAAGTTGGTGATACAAAGTCCAGATATTAGATGTCTGGTTATCTGATTACACAGGAAATCAGGTAGCTTAATTTGCTCATCATTTGTTCCATTCAACCAGTTGGTTTACATAAATCTTTTAACCTGTAGATACCATTGTAGGGAAGGAAGAAAGATCTTTCTGAAGTGGAAAAAAGCTAAGCTACAAACACTGGACTGAACTAATCTTTACAGCTCAACCTTTAGTGAGGAGCCAAACTTTGATGCAAAGGATGCACAGAAACCAGTAAAGACACTTAATATATTAGCACAGTGATAACAGTGCAAGGCTGATTTTACATCACATCTGGGATGGTGTTTTTAAATTAACCAAAAGACATTTACAGACTAAATAAATTTGGGTTTCTATCGGTTTAGTGTTCTGTCAAACAGTCTCCTGTGAGGAGGGGTGCTGAAAGGACTGCTGAGATTCACAGAGTGATCTTCATTTGTGTTAATTTAGTGACTTCCAGAACTGGGCTGGAATCACAGCTGCCTCTGGGTATTAGAGCAGCCTCTGTGAAAAGCATCCACAATTTCAATGAAAACTAATTCTGCCACCAGGAAATTATGTGCAGCGTTAAAAAACTGTAAGAAATAAAAAGTCAGAAGCTTAAATATTTATAAGACCTTTATTTTAAAATGGTTTAATGAAATAAGAAACTGCTATACAGTAAGAAAAAGTAAAATTATGAAGACATGCAGTGAAACAAAGCAAATAACTCAGTGTAGTCAGAAATTAGGATCCTGTAAATGCTAAATGTTTTCTTTCTGAACTACCTGACTAAAAATCAAACTGGATTTGTTTAAAGACAATAGAATCATTCTTGTGAGGAAAAAAAATGTGATAGCAGAATCATGGCTGCTAACACGGTTCACATAATTTATAACATGGCAATTCACACTACAAAGCCCTTGAATAAAACAAAACAAAACTAAACTAAACAAAACAAGATGTAATTGTGTAAAAACTACAGTCAATACAATTTCAGAACAAGGTGGTTATTATTTACAGGGAATTACTGAAGGACTTGTACCAATTATTAATGTAAAAAAGAGAATGTGAAGGTTTGAATGAGTACCATGAATAGAAGTGTGTCTATATTTCTAATGCCTCTTCAAAGTCAGAAAGCTTAACAAGAGGCTGCATAACCTGTCTGCAGTCAGGATTTGTTTGCCTGCCAGTGCATGGCTCTGTGCATGCAGCATTGTTATTTCAGCTCTGTTTACAAAAGCTTCACTTGCAGGTACCTATCCCTTCAGTGTTGCTGGTTCTAACGAGTTCAAAATTCTCAACTGATTTACAGAAAATGTCCACAATGGGAAAATAGAAGATTAAACTAGATTGAAGTCCAAAAAAAACAGAAAAGGAAAAAAATAGTAATACTTTTCTGTGTCAGCTATCCTACCCAGAGCTGGTAGAGTGTGAAATGTGACTTTATAGCTTAAAATATCTCACAAAAGAATACTGCCACATGCCACTGCATTTCTCTGTCTCCACTCACATTTTGTTCACTTTGATGAGTTACCCCAGGATGTAAGGCTTGTCTTAAGAAATCATATGCACAAGGATAAAACTTACTCAGCCCTTTCAAAGATATTGGCAGTCTGTTAAAGTGAATTTTTACTTTGACAGTGTTTCAGAGTCACTGAAATCACATATGCAAAGTTAACAAAGTCTGGCCCCTCACTCCATGACACATGCATTGCTACAGATGACTTTGGATTACTTGAGGGTAAAATTCACTCCTATGCAAAAGGCAATGGAAACTATATGTACCACTTAAATGGAGTGAAAATCACCATAAGATGAATCAGGATTACTAAATAACCCCCTAGTTTATTCAAGCAAAGTCAAGAATACAACATAGGGTAAAACAGCTGTCCCAAATATACGTACAGAGAAAAAAGAAAAGTGTGCAACTATTTCTATAATGAAATATATGCTTACCAAATATGAAAACTGTATCTGCAAAACTATAACTGCTAGAGAATGTTCTTTATACCTGCTATTTATACTCCCTGGGAAACAGCTCTACTTGTGGTCTGCATTTATTGGTAAAGAATGAGAGTTATGTAAAACTGGTTTTTATGTTATATAGGAAATACTTGTTTTCAAGGAAATTAAAAAAAATTAATCTAGAAATGAATACTTGGTAAGTTCAGGTATACATGCTAAACCATACAAAATATGCTGTAGTTATTATGACTGCTTAGAAATAAAGTCATTATTTCCAACTGCAGATTTTGACATTGTGTTAAATTATGTTTAAAGAAATCATGTTAAACCAAAATCCTAAATTACAGACTATTTTTTAAATAGTGATTTAATTAATAGAAACCATAAGAAAGGCATCATTAGAATAATACTAATATTTGTACTAATTACTAGCACTTAACTCTATTTTATAATTGTCCATAAATGGTAAATGCCAGACCCTTAAAAGTATAGTAAACATGAACAAGATACTACAAAACAAACCTCAGACCATTAATTCTTTTAAATTCGTTGTTCACTTACGCTCAGAAACCAACTTCTGCCACATCAAAATGAAAGAAAAAAAAAGCAGATTCTTTGAGATCCGTGCTTTGATTATTTCCGCATTGAATCTTGTTTCAGAAACGTTACTCCAGACTCACTAACACCCTAGCCACAGATGCAAATCTGACAGGCCAGATGATTTGAAGGCATCTCAGGTACTTGAGTATGTTTCATGAATATGTCAGTGAATTCAAGTCATAATTTCATGAATTATGAATATACTAAATATCACTTCAGAAAGACAAATACCAACTAAACACTGTTGTAATAGTGAAAAACATGGTATGCAGAAATTTCAAGAGCATTTATTGCTTTTTAACTAGCCATGTAATCAACTATCTTTGAGGTTAATAAATATTATCCTTCTTCTACAGATTTGGAAAATGAGGCTGTGCATGAGGTATGTCCCAGGTGTGAAAAAGTTTGGTATCAGATACAGCTGGAGTCCAGCAGCAGCAGTCAGGGAAATATCCTACTGGCATGTATCTGATCAAGGTAATAACCATCTCCTGGGAAAGGGCACTGCTGTGACTAAAGTCACTTGGTGAAACTGTGCACCTACTGGTATTAATGAGGATTTACTGGTGACTTCAGGGAGGCCAGGAATTCATTCAATAAAACTGTACTAATGCAAATTGTACTATAAACTGAAGTTACCATAGAAGTCTAAAATGCTCATGAAGCAACAAGCTACAGAGCAGAGCTTGAATGTACTTTATATAATGAGATAACCACAAGGCATTGTAAATCCTGATTTAGGAGCACGAGTACCAGTTTGCATTTCAGAGTAAACAGGCTATGATAAAAATATCTTTTAAAAACTTCAGCTACCTTACCT
Organism: Notiomystis cincta; assembly: GCA_013398075.1. Classification (NCBI taxonomy): domain Eukaryota; kingdom Metazoa; phylum Chordata; class Aves; order Passeriformes; family Notiomystidae; genus Notiomystis; species Notiomystis cincta. Next base: position 209,658 of record VZRX01000526.1, on the reverse strand, counting down.
ATATCTTCATATAGTAAATTAGCATGATGATACCATCATCTGCTCCTAAGCAGTACTACAATATATATGTTAAATAATAGTATTTCTAGAGTATGTGACATCAAAGTTTGTATCTTTAGTAAGTATTTTCCACAAAAATAACTGAACTTTATCCCAAAACAATTACCCAACTGTCTCACTGATGAATCTTTACCTCTAAAACCCAAAGAACCATCAAGAAAATAATCAAGCCCTCTTAAGAAGTAAATAGCAAAATACGCAACAAAATGCAAACAAAACAAACAGCAATGCACCTTTGCAGCCACTGTCATAACTCTCCATAATCATATTCCCTCCAAACTAAAACTTTCTATAAAACCTGGTTTAGTTTGATTTTATCCCTTAGAAACAATATGACCAGAACAAAACAAAGACCCTTCTTTGCAATTTGTTTCTGCTTTCATCTCATACAACAACTGGTAAATGCACCAGTGCATTGCCTCTTGGAAATGGCCAACACACACAGTGTTTATTTAATTAACTCCTCTCAGCACCTTAGGAGGGAGTGTAAATTTCAGACTTCTCTGTACCTCTACAGGTCTGAAAAAGAATCTGCTTCCTTGCAGGAAGACACCATCACAAACCCAACACCAGAGGTGCTGTACATTTAGAGTTCTGCTGAATCATTGTTTTCCAAGACCTCCAGTGGCAAGGAGTCACCTAAATTACCCTCTGAATCAGTGGTGAAGCTCTGGCTTTTTAATGTTTTATGAGCATTCATGAACTTCTGGAGGTACTTGGAGGTATATAGCCAGTGGTGCTTCAAGACATCCTCCATCTCATAGACTTTGGACTGCCTGGCATTCATTTTTCGGAACCTCCTAAACAGTTTGTTACCAGACTCATTTCCTTCACTTGCCCAGGCCCCAATGGACCCATCTCTTTCAATGATTTCAGGAACATGAGCGAGTGTTTTGTGGAAATAGTTTGTAATCTTGCCTTCATATCTGTACTTGAACTTTGTAGATAAGAGCTCTGCAAAACGCTGGGAATTGTAGCTATACTGGCACAGCAGTTCTGGGCACTCCTTGGCAGGGCATGAGGATCGCCACACTGGCTTCATCTTCAGATAAAGGTCCATTAGTTCTTTTAGGGCTTCATGCCTTTCCTCACACTTTATTAATTCACATACTGCCTCCACAGTCTCTTTGGACATGAGCTTTCTAGCAAAATTTCCACTCATCTTCAACATAGGCTTCAAGTTCATCTTCTTCCTGAGGTGTTTGTCAAGAGTCAACTGCCACCTCTTCCTCTCCTCTTTAGACACGTCAGGATTCTTGTAGAGCTCACCAATCTCCATCTGGAATATCCTGTAGAATTCTGTTGCATTGCCAATGTCACAGTGCAGTGCATCTATGGAGGGAACAGTCTCGATAAAAGGTTTGGCTGAAACACCCTTCACTCTGGCACGGAGCTCATCAACAGATTCGTGATATGGGTTGGACCTCCATATTTCATATCGCTCCAGATTTTCAGCGTGGCTCCTGGTTATGGAGTGGAAGACCAGATTCTGGGATGCCTCCAAGCGGGTTGCATCACACAAGGTACAAATGTAAGTGGAACCTGAGGCCTCCAGCCCTTCCACTTCCCGCACGAGTTTCTCATCGTATCCTGTACCCCTGAAGATGAATCTAAATGTCCTCAGGATGCCTCCCATCTCAAGCAGCAGTTCACTGTTTTTCATAGCCTCTCTTTCTGCTATGAGGGGGCTCAGGATTGCTGTCAGAGTCTCATGATCTGATTCGTCAGCCAGCATAAGGCACAGGGGTTTACAGCACAGCTCCGAATTGGGCTTTACTTCTTCAAAGATCCTCTTGCTTTCATTCCCATGTGCTATAGAAATGTTCATGATGGTGAAAGAAAAGCGAACAGCCTTCTCTGGGACAGCAGGCCCACTTCCATGCTTCTCACTGACATCTCCCATTCCATCACAAGACTCTTTTACTACCACAGTGAAGGGGCCATTCAAATAGTCATCCAGGTTTTTTGCTTTCAAGCCTTCCAAGATCTCCTCCTCCATGTCCTTTAAGGCACAAACCAAGGCCGCATCATATCGAAACCTCTTAGCAATTGTGTCTACTGGGTAGTCATCAATTGAGAGGGACAGTCCTGATAGTCCATCTATAATTCCCACTTCTGTGTTAGTGGATACATTTTGCAAGGGAGGTTTCCACTCAAATGGGTGATAGCCTGGCAGAAGGGCTTTCTCAGCAGTGCGAAGAGCATGCAAAGGCTGGAAGATCTGCCTCCCAGTGACAGCTTTTACTGTTCTATACATTTTATGGTACTGACTACAGCTGAGAAACGTGTTGATTCGGATGGCCAGACAGACAGCAGGATGAAGTCCAGATCCCCTCCCTTGCATTATAGCCTCCAGTTCATCTGCTTGTTTGTGTTCATTTTTTGCTCTCAAAGCTAGCAGGAACAAAGTCATGCATACAGCCTTTATATCACCACCCTCTTCTTTCTCAGCAAAAGCCTTGACTTGATGTTTCAGTTCCCTCAGACGATGTTTCTGAGCTCTCCTTGTCAAAGACAGGAGGTGCTGCCTCGGTCGGCCACCTTTATTTATGTAGCTGTGGAGCTCCCTATCTTTCATCTCCTTGTGGCTGGAGAGGTGTTGGCTATATTTTCCATGCAAGATCTCTTCATCACATTCCTTTACAGGGCATCTTATACTCAGGTTATCAAGGATGTTCAGGAAGGATTTCACTGGGGTTACCAGATCAGTAGGAAAGCAAGGATACCAGCAGGAGGGGCAATAGCTCCCCATAACCCTGATACATTTAAGGATGCAAGTTCTGCAGAACAAGTGTCTGCATGTTGTTTCGACTGGATCTACCAAAATATGATCACAAATCTGGCAAGAAATGGATTTAATGAAATCTACTGGGTAATCAACTGCAAGCAGCTTGGTGCTGAGATGTATATCCTTGCAATTGACAATCTCTTTCATTAAATTTTTGTTGTTTATCTGTGCTTGGTTCTTTACACCTCTGTTTAGCCGAGCGCGTTCCCCAGCGGTTTTGATGCGTTTGCCACGCTGCACACTTGGGGGCTGGCTTTTTCTCTTGACTCCTCGTCTGGTAGTGTGGCACACATCACAGTTTGGGGAGTGGGGTTGCCACTCCATTGTGCTGTTCCTAGGAAAATATACTTCAGATAGAGTATTACTGAATTTTCTCTGTATAATACTCCAGCAGTTGTGACAAAATCGAGTGGGATGGATAGTATCAACATCCCCTCGCACATCAATCTTGAAAACCTTGGCAATGAGATCTGGCCAAGAGGTTGCTGTTTTTTCTTTCTTTCTCAGAAGCCACAGAGTTTCATCATCCACTGGCCCATGCACTGGATAAGTTCTCTTGTGACAATCAGTTTTAAATGAAACTCCACAGATGCGGCAGAGCTGCATCAAATTGTTCTGATGAGCTGTATTGTCTTGTGCTTTCATGGCATGGGCATGTTCCTCATGTCCCTGCCTATTGCCCACTAACTCCATCTTTTCTCCTCTTGGCACTGCTTCATCTTTATGCAGGATGAATTCTTTGTTTGCAGAAACAGCCTCTTCTGCCTGATCTTTGTTCATGTGCTGGCTGTCATCAGAGGGTGTTTTTTCAAATGATCGCAATTTAAAGAGCTTGAATTTCCATTCAGAAAATTTTGAATACGGATGTTGAAGTTCTTCAGGTAGGTCCATTTGTGATGATACTGACATCTGCAATCTCACAGAAACCAGACCACCTGAGAAATAGAAAGATGTAAGTTAGTTTATTTTCAAAACTTAATAATAATGTCATGATTTTTAATAGAACAGTTTTAATCACTTTAACTAAGAAATACTTTGAAAGTGCATTACTCATCCAAGACATCTACTGAACTGAGAGGCCCAGAAAAGGCTATCCACTCAATATATCAGATAAATTCACAGATGTATTTTGACTTTGATCCTGAGGCATCATGCCTGTTTGATCACCTGTGTACCTTACATGCAGCCATTAGTCATGTGGTAGTAAACATCCAAATCTGCCCCTTCCTGCTTATGCTCGATGGAGTTTACCATAAGTAAAGCTGCTATGGACAACAGCATTATATTCTGAAAGTTGGTGATTTTTTTTAATGTGAAACTGAACTCAGTTGGTGTCTGAAAGGTAGAATTTTGCGTGTTCACGCTAAATTATCTAATCAGCAAACCCACTGCTCTCATGCTACTTGTTAGTCCTGAATTCTGGTGAGAAGTGTTTCATATGTGGCATTCCACATGGGCAGAGCAGCACACACTGCTAAATTCCAGCATAGACTTTATTCAGGCCCCAGTTTTGTAGGTACTTTAGCATGGTCTTAATGAATATGAGTAGCTCCATTAAAGCAGGAGGAGTGTGTCCTCTGTTGATGCAAAGCACTACAGTTCCATGAACTCCAGAGGAGATACAGCAATGCATATTGGCTTCAGATTTGATCAAGAGAGAATATTTTTACATTGTACATTACGCATATACATTATACATTTAAGTACCTTGCTGAGAGCCCTCTCTAAGAATTACTGGTACTGGAAATCTGAAAATGTCTGTTTAAATTTGACCCCAATTTTAGCTTTCATAGAGATGCAGCCAAAAGTAATATCAATGTGGTTTCCATGGAAATATGGTGTGTATAAAAATAAATATAAGACTTTCACCTCAAACATGGAAACTTTTTGCTACTGCATCAGACTCAGAAAATAAAATTGTACAGAAACAACGAGAGTGACTAACCTATTTTTCATTACCTGGCTATGAGAAGTGCACAAGGTAAACAAATAGTATAGAGAAAATTCAGTTATGTTTTCTGACTTATTTTGGTTTTGCTGATCTGCTTGGTGTGAGTAAAAAAATTGAGGAAGACTGTACCTCAAGACAATGCACTAGAACTAGAAATTACATAGCTGTGGTTTCTTTCACTGATTTTATCATCACTTAGCAATCCACATAACTTGCTAGAAATCTCAGTTTGGTGCCTTTTCAGAAGGTGTCTTTCATTAAGAAATGCATCCAAGTCATGGTCCAAAGTAATGATGCCCAGGGTTTCTGAGATTAGTTCATCTATAACCTTTCAATAAAGCATCATTTCAGTACAGCCCTTCAGAGTCTGTTGGGAAAGGACTGCATGCATTAATTAAGTTCCACGTCCAGAATGACATACCAGTCTGATTAGCTCTTTCCTGAAGAGCTGAGTTTTACTTTAAAATCATTCATTAGGCCTGGCAACTAAAATTTAGGTTGGTTTTCTTCCTAGCTTCTCTTCATTTCATCCCACTGAGAACAAGCTGCCCACACCACTGTCCCCATCTGCCCACATTGCTCCATCCAGCTGCCTGTACTCCTAAATATCTCAGTCTGCACTGCAGTCCCCTGCTGTCCATTGCTGATCCAGCCTGGCTTGTATTCTGCTGTTCACAGACCTGTGAGGTGCAGCTGTGCACAGATATATTCAGAGCATTACTACTGTCTCACTTTCTTGTCTGCATCTTGTGACAGACTTGGTGAAATTTATGCCCTGAGCAGTAACCCATTTCCCCTGAACAGTTCTGTGTTCCTATCACCTGCAGAGTAATTGAATACCTGCTTGCCCTATACTGCCCACAGATCCTTCTCTTCTACATAACACCCTATGCAATTTTGTGTAATTTCACCATCACCAGCAGCACCTTCAGAATCCCTTAAACCATGAGTAATGCCTCTTCAGGACGACATCAAAGTCATTGTAAAGAAACAGCCAGCACAGAGGACATTTAATGCAAAATATTTAATACTTTCTCTGCTCTTCTAACCCTTTGAGTAAGTGCCACTGCAGTGCCATACTCATCTCCAAACCCATGACCTGACTCTTGCTACTAATCACCAACTCAAATGAATCAGACAGGGTTTACCCCTGCTAAAGGAAAGTTCAAGCATTTTTTTTTTTCCTTTTTCTCTCTCACTGAACACATCCTGGAAGAAATGAATGACAAAGAAGTCCTCTCAGGTTATCAGACCTTCACCTCCTGCAGTAGTTAATTGTTGCCAACAGGCTACTCATCAAATGCTTTTGAATTGTCTAGCTCCCAGGCAGTGGAGATTACAGCAGCTCTCTTGGGAGAGCAAGAAATATTCCCCGTGCTAGGAATATTTCCTGCTACTCATGCAGAAATCTGCCTGTGTTCTGTTATTCTAGTTGGGGGTCATGCTGAACAATCTTTTTTCACCTTGCCTACCCTGCTCAGATTCTTACAGAGGGAACTCCAGGCATGAATCTCCAGCTGTGGTTATTTAATCAACTCAAACAGCTGTGTTCAGTATCGCCTCTTTTTCTCTTGAAAAGGGAAAAGAAATCCCTTTTATCCCCCAGATCACAGTATTTCACACATTTCTGAAGACAAGCAAGATTGCAATACCTTTGTTCACACCAAGGAACACTTTGCTTTATAAAAAGGCTCACCAAAATGAACAGAACAACCTTTGAAGTGAGAAAGCACATATGAAATAAAATCATTGACCTGTCCATTAAACCAGGGCAAGGAACCAACACTGGGATGTCCTATGAGCATCTGGGATGCTGTCATTTATACTGCTAGCCTACCTTCAGCTGGCTGTCAGTTTGTAGAGCTGCTGCTATGTGTGCCCAGTTTGTTCCAAATGTCAGGCTTGTTTGCTCTCTCTCATGCATGCTCTCACTCTTTCTGTGTTCCCTCTGCTTTTTAAAGACACTGCAGTGCTGTTTATCTCACTTATCCCTCTCCCTCTGAGCTCCCCGTACAACACTGGTGCTAACCACAGTTTATTTGAACTGAACACAATACAGAACTTTCAAATCCAGGTGGCACCTGGCAATTTATGAGGCTTAACCACAAAATTCATATAAACAAGGTCGTCTTGTGTGAGACTCCTGGGCTCTGAGATAAGTATGCAGCCTCTCTCTGAGGAGCACCTGTGCTGTTTTTTAACACAAAGTTTGCATTTAGCTTTCTTCTTTGTAGTTTCATAACTGGTTTCTTCACTGTTAACTCTCTGAGAGGAGAACCTAAGCTTGGCCACCCTGGTGTTTCATGTCCAAGCTATTTCATTGAAGGCCAATGTCTCACTTCCCCAGCCAGGTTTCTATGGTCTGGGTGAATGACAACAGGGATCACAAAATGTCCTTGCTTCTGATACCAGTATTTAATTTTCATGGATATTAACTCTTCAGTAATGTGTATCTGGGGTCCTGAAGGCCCTGGGCAGGCAGGACAAAGCAGCAATTTAAAAGTTAGTTATTTATTTATTGAGTAAGTGGTAGGTATTACACCAGGTATGGACTATAGGTGGCCATGAACAGTGGCCAGTAGAGTCTTTTTCCTGAAAGCCCAAGAAGAAAACTCATGCTTAGTTTCCACAGAGCAACTATCTCAAAAACTGACTCAAAGTGGAAAGATGCTGTCATACAACACCACCCTGAAAATTTTCAGTGTCCACACATAACACTTTGTAAAAATTCTAGTGATACATCAAGTCCTTTCAAATGAGAACCTAAGTTCAGGCTCCATAATCAGGAATTTGCAATAGCAGCAAAACTACATAAATACCCAGGCACTTCTGTTTTTCTGGAGACATTGTGATCCTGCAGGACTCAAAATTCATTTCTGACTTGCATGCTTTTCCCTGAGAAGGTGGCTGAGGGAGGCCACTGTGCTTACATTGCAGCTCAGGATCTCCCTGTTAATGCACTTCTTTCCTGACAGCATCTGATGTCAGCCAGAGGAAAAATCAGCAAAAGTTGTAATACTTGATATTTGCTATAGCTAAAGTAGGTGAGAAGACTCACACTCTTATCTGCTCTGATCTTAAAGTGCTTTCAATTCTTAGAATCATAGAAGCCTTTAGGTTGGAAAAGGCTCTTAAGATCATCAGGTCTAACCACAAACCTAACACCGAGTCCACCATTAAATTGTTTCCCTAAGTGCCACATCTACTCATCTTTTAAATATCCTCTTGGGATGGTGACTCAACAGCTCCTGTTGCCAGCCTATTCCAATACTCTTCAACCTTTCTGGTGAAGCAATTTTTCCTAATATCCAATCTAAACCTCCCCTGGTGCAACTTGAGGTCGTTTCCTCTTGTCCTATCACTTGTTACTTGGGAAAGAGCCTGACCCCACCTTGATACAATGTCCATGAAAGGAAAGCAGTTGTAGAGAGCAATAAGGTCTCCCCTGAGCCTCCTTTTCTCCAGGCTAAACAACCCCAGCTGCATCAGCTGCTCTTCCTAAGACCTGTTTCCTAGCCTCTTCACAAGTCTCATTGCCCCAGCACATCAGTGTCTTTCTTGTAGTGAAAGGTCCAAAACGAAACTCAGCATTCGAGCTGTGGCCTCACCAGTGCCCAGAACAGAGCAACAATCTCTGCCCTGGTCCTGCTGGCCACAGCATTGCTGATCCAGGCCAGGATGCCACTGCTCTTCTTGGCCACCTGGGCACTGCTGGCTCATTTTGAGCTGGCTGTCAGCCACATGCCNAAATCATTGACCTGTCCATTAAACCAGGGCAAGGAACCAACACTGGGATGTCCTATGAGCATCTGGGATGCTGTCATTTATACTGCTAGCCTACCTTCAGCTGGCTGTCAGTTTGTAGAGCTGCTGCTATGTGTGCCCAGTTTGTTCCAAATGTCAGGCTTGTTTGCTCTCTCTCATGCATGCTCTCACTCTTTCTGTGTTCCCTCTGCTTTTTAAAGACACTGCAGTGCTGTTTATCTCACTTATCCCTCTCCCTCTGAGCTCCCCGTACAACACTGGTGCTAACCACAGTTTATTTGAACTGAACACAATACAGAACTTTCAAATCCAGGTGGCACCTGGCAATTTATGAGGCTTAACCACAAAATTCATATAAACAAGGTCGTCTTGTGTGAGACTCCTGGGCTCTGAGATAAGTATGCAGCCTCTCTCTGAGGAGCACCTGTGCTGTTTTTTAACACAAAGTTTGCATTTAGCTTTCTTCTTTGTAGTTTCATAACTGGTTTCTTCACTGTTAACTCTCTGAGAGGAGAACCTAAGCTTGGCCACCCTGGTGTTTCATGTCCAAGCTATTTCATTGAAGGCCAATGTCTCACTTCCCCAGCCAGGTTTCTATGGTCTGGGTGAATGACAACAGGGATCACAAAATGTCCTTGCTTCTGATACCAGTATTTAATTTTCATGGATATTAACTCTTCAGTAATGTGTATCTGGGGTCCTGAAGGCCCTGGGCAGGCAGGACAAAGCAGCAATTTAAAAGTTAGTTATTTATTTATTGAGTAAGTGGTAGGTATTACACCAGGTATGGACTATAGGTGGCCATGAACAGTGGCCAGTAGAGTCTTTTTCCTGAAAGCCCAAGAAGAAAACTCATGCTTAGTTTCCACAGAGCAACTATCTCAAAAACTGACTCAAAGTGGAAAGATGCTGTCATACAACACCACCCTGAAAATTTTCAGTGTCCACACATAACACTTTGTAAAAATTCTAGTGATACATCAAGTCCTTTCAAATGAGAACCTAAGTTCAGGCTCCATAATCAGGAATTTGCAATAGCAGCAAAACTACATAAATACCCAGGCACTTCTGTTTTTCTGGAGACATTGTGATCCTGCAGGACTCAAAATTCATTTCTGACTTGCATGCTTTTCCCTGAGAAGGTGGCTGAGGGAGGCCACTGTGCTTACATTGCAGCTCAGGATCTCCCTGTTAATGCACTTCTTTCCTGACAGCATCTGATGTCAGCCAGAGGAAAAATCAGCAAAAGTTGTAATACTTGATATTTGCTATAGCTAAAGTAGGTGAGAAGACTCACACTCTTATCTGCTCTGATCTTAAAGTGCTTTCAATTCTTAGAATCATAGAAGCCTTTAGGTTGGAAAAGGCTCTTAAGATCATCAGGTCTAACCACAAACCTAACACCGAGTCCACCATTAAATTGTTTCCCTAAGTGCCACATCTACTCATCTTTTAAATATCCTCTTGGGATGGTGACTCAACAGCTCCTGTTGCCAGCCTATTCCAATACTCTTCAACCTTTCTGGTGAAGCAATTTTTCCTAATATCCAATCTAAACCTCCCCTGGTGCAACTTGAGGTCGTTTCCTCTTGTCCTATCACTTGTTACTTGGGAAAGAGCCTGACCCCACCTTGATACAATGTCCATGAAAGGAAAGCAGTTGTAGAGAGCAATAAGGTCTCCCCTGAGCCTCCTTTTCTCCAGGCTAAACAACCCCAGCTGCATCAGCTGCTCTTCCTAAGACCTGTTTCCTAGACTCTTCACAAGTCTCATTGCCCCAGCACACTAGTGTCTTTCTTGTAGTGAAAGGTCCAAAACGAAACTCAGCATTCGAGCTGTGGCCTCACCAGTGCCCAGAACAGAGCAACAATCTCTGCCCTGGTCCTGCTGGCCACAGCATTGCTGATCCAGGCCAGGATGCCACTGCTCTTCTTGGCCACCTGGGCACTGCTGGCTCATTTTGAGCTGGCTGTCAGCCACATGCCCAGCTCCTTTTCCAGCCATTCTGACTCGAGCTATTCTTGTTAGGTGATGCCTTGGAGAAGAGGTTAGTCCTGAGTCTGTGTGCCTCACCAGAGGCTAACAGCACCTACAAACCAGTGTAAAGATTCATGCCAAAGCAAGTAATGTATGGAGAAAGGAAACAAAGTATTTATGGAATGTGCAAGGCGTGGAGAAAGTAAAAGGGTTCAGAGACAAATGTTGATATCCTTGCTCAGATTCTGACACACATGAAACCCTAATGTGAAATAAATCCCAATCAGAAACACCTGAATGGAAGTGTCAGGATAAAGCAGAACAGAAGTCCTAGATGTTATTCCAGGCCAGGGCAGTGTGGGACAAGGCTGTCATGGCTGAGGTATTTCTAGACCTCTGAGAACATTAGATGGCTGGGGCCTGAGCTCACTACTCTACTGTTTTGTCTGGATTTCCTAACAACCTACCTATTTTTACTATTCACTCCCTAGCATTTGGAGAGACCTTTTCAAAAAAAAATATCAGGTCGAGCTGCAATGCCAGATATCAATCAAAATCACTCTCTGCAGCCACATACTGATTTCCTCTCTTATCTGGAAATGGCAGGCACTGTTCCCTGACAATGTGCATAGTACTGAGAATTTGAGGCTCTTTGAGAAGTTTAGCAGCTCTCTCCCTCTGGGGTGCTTATTTAAAACTTCACCCAGGTAGCTGGCTGCCTGTCCTGTCCCCCCAGGAGCCTGAGTTCCCCTGCAAAACCACCCTGCACAGGCATCAGCTTCCTTATCAAAGGAACCACATCAGCATACATAAGCCTAGGCAAGTGCTTTTCTTCCAAGTACCCTGGCAATCACCTTGGAAAAATAATGTCTCGTAGGGATACAGCAGGCAGCTAAAGATTTTAATTGATCTCGAATTGCTACAGCTTTGGGTGTGTTTTATGTCCGTAAGAGCACAATTGCTGAGCAGTTTGAGCTGCACAGACCCAGTGCTGGAAAATGTTTTCCCTGTGCAGCTGGCACCACCGAGTGGAGAAAAGCATTTTTGCATTCGTTTCTCTTACAGCATGGACATTAATACATGACAATGGGCCTAAGCCTTACAGATTTGGAAACTCTTCTGAATAAAGAATTCGTTTATTCTTGGAATAAAATCTCCAGATGAGTTCCTTGAACTCTCAGTTAAAATAGGCTGGACATCAGTGCCTTGACACCTTGCAAATTACAAAAAATAGTCTTTCTCAGACAGACAAACCCCTCCATCTAAGGATATCTGTTTTACAAAGCCATGCTATGATAAATTTCCTTGTTTTACAGCTAATGAAAGTAGGGTACAGTTTGTTCACTTGGCAGAAGAAAAAGGGTAGCTCTGAAATTCGCCCAGTTGTCCAAGAATGAGTCTGCAAAGTTTCAATTTGTTTATTGATCCTTAATATTGTTATTTCTTTATTGTGATACTTTGGAGCCCTATCTGATGGCCCAGCTATTTCTCTCCCCTAACTCTTTAGCTTCCTGGCAGGTCCTAACAGAAAAATGTGAGAATGTTTTGGACACAAGTAGTGCTCGGCGGGATGAGTTAGGGTCTGGCATGGCCAGCATCCTGCAGAGGGAGACAGGCACTTTAGCCTGACTGACTTCCAGCTCCCAGGGACCATGGCATGCAGACAGAAACACTGAAAATCACTGGAAAACTGTAGCCCCAAGCC
>VZRX01000526.1:0-196664 GCA_013398075.1 Notiomystis cincta | reverse complement strand
GCCCGCCGGGTGGGAGCCCGGCCGGACCGGCTCTGCCCCGGCTCTGCCCCGGCTCTGCCCCGGCTCTGCCCGGCGGGTGCTCTCGAGCCGTGCTCCCGCTTGTCTCGAGTACATCTGAACTGTGGGCTCTTGTTTTTTCCACTGTGAAATAGAGACACTCAGTATATTCTTCGTTACAGGGTAATTTGCAAGATAGGTTACTGTTTCTAAACCCGATGCTCTTATTTTCTCGTAGAGCCTGTCAGTATTTAATATTTACAATAGCTTTATTAATACGAGTAATAAGTTATGACTTCATTAGTAATTTCCATCAATTTTGCCTTGGCTCAGATAGGTCACGCTGAGTCTTTTCGTACTTAAACGGAAATCTCAGCTGTAGGTGGGAGGAAAATGTTCTAATTATATCCCTTAGACCTAGTCGTTAAAGCTTGCCGAAAGTATTCCCCCGTGTTTGCCTCTGACACGTTCTGCAGAGCTACCCCTCAGCGATGTGGCTTTTTAGATACCACTGTGAGTAATTAATCGAGTATTGATTTGAAGCTTTGGGTGGATTTTGTGCTGTGCTCACTAACTGTTGAAAGTAAACTGCTTTGTCTTCCCGTAGAATGAAAAGGCCATAAAACTTGTCCTCCTAGTAGAAGAAGGGGGTAAAAGTCACAGAAGTGTGCTGATAAAAGCATTTGGATTATTCATGGTATCACTCTGGGCATAATTCTGCATATTCCACATTACCTTCAGCTTTTCCCAGCAAGTGAAGATTCATGGAGCTCAGTCAGACTCCATTGAATGAGAACTTGTCAAGACATAAATGACTTTTTAAGTTTTGTAGTATTGCAACATTGAAGTAATGCTTTCTGTCTTAAAAAACTGCTACTGTTTTTAGAAGGACAAGGCACACAGTAGGTACCTATGCTGATGGAACTTCAGCGTCAAAAACTGTCTGAGGTGAACATGCTTTCCTTCACCCCTTGAACTTACACCAGTTTTCTGTGTCAAGAAGAGTAACTTTGTATCTCGACAGCACAGATTAGCTAAATAGATGTAAAAAAAAAAAAAAAAAAAAATAGTTTTAGAGCCAGACTCTGAAAACTGACCATAAAAGATTCCGGGTATAAAGCATGTCAAAAAGAAAACAAAAGTAAATCTAAGGTGGAGTGAAAAGGAGAAATGTTTTAATTGTTTCAGAATGTGTGTTTAATTCACTGTTTGCTTTCCCAGGATCTCAGATCATTTTACTAATGCCACATCCCAGCCTCATGCCTGTAGAGGTGGATGGTAATTAAATGTAGCCTGGAGACTGTGCCTTGCAGAAAAGAGATTTGTTCACAGCCATCCCTCTCCCTGCCTGTTTTTGAAGTGCTTTATGGGTGTTTACTTTGTGCCTACTAGGGCAGCATCTTACATTCTCTGTAGATCTCCTGAGAGGGATAGAAAGACATAATGCATATCTCAATGTGTTCTCAGTGTGTCAAGGGGGAACAGAAGCCAGAGCTGCTGCCAAAGTAAAGAGTTAAATAGTACAGCTCTTCTCACTGACAGTGCTTTCCTAGTATTTGTTGTTCTGAACAGTTCCCAGTAAATTCTACCTAAAAGTTAAAGAAAGTTTCAGGGAATTTCAGCTTGGGTTTGGTTTTTGGTTATGGAAAAACCCATAGAATATCTTGGTGCTAAATGCAGTATAGTGTGCTTCCACTGCTCACTAAAATTAAATTTATTTGAACATACTTAAGTAGGATAAAATATGAATGTAACTGTGAGTGTGCCACCATCTAGTCTCCTAAGCAACATTCAAGCCTGAAAATACTTACATGATTAAAGCCTGACAGCATTCTTTACAAATAAAGAGAAATCACCTGGAAAGCTTCAGAAACCCCCCAAGGGCTGCTCTGCTCTAGTCAGGAGCTCTTGATAGTCTAATGAGCTCTGAATGTTGTTTGATTGTGTTTGCCTCAAACAAAAATTCTTCTTTCAAGTCTGCAGTTTCACATGTTAAAATGGTGTGAGTGTGGTGGTTATCCAATGACTTGGATGTCTTAAAGGTTACTGCTATTAGGAAAAAAAAATTCATATCTCAACAAATTACTTGCAAGATGCTTGCAGGTTTTTACAAGAAATGAGAATTTAGTTTTTGCAGTTACAAGTTCTGCCTGAATGTCCTGCTGCTTTGGCTTGTCTAGTCATTTGATAGCTTTGAAATGAAAGTGCTTTATAGGTATTAATTAACAGGTATTAGCATAATTTCATGTGTTCTGCCTGGATGTGGCCATAGTGAAGACAGCTACAAACCTCATAGTGGAAACACATGGTGCTTATCAGTTATCAGTAGACCATTGATTAATGTGCCTGGGAATAAATGTTGCAAGTATTACTCCATAAACAAATTATCCAAAGTCACTCCACTGGTCCGTCAGTCTCATGACCCAGAAATCTATACATACATATACCAGGCAGGTGAAGAGAAGAGAAAAGTCTGGCCAGTTTTTGTGTCGATGCAGTGCTAAAGGCATTTCCCCTGCTGGGTGTGTCCTGGCCTGGCTGCAAGGAAATTGATTATGTTTGTGAACTTTGAGTAAGAAAAAGGATTTGGAATGGTCTTCTGTATTGATTCCTTGTTTATATGGGTAGTCAGTGTCAATTTTCCAGGAAAGGTCATCTGGAAATTAATTGTATTAAGCACTTCCTAATTTCTATTATAAAAGTTTTCTCTTGTAGCAACTGATACTTCCCTGCACAGTATTCCTTAACTTTGCTGAATACTTGAAAATATAATTTCATATTTCAGTGTAAATAATATACAATGCCTACTTTTAATTCCTCTCTAATACTCTTAACAATAGTGTGATTTTCCAGACAATCTGAAGATATTTGCTGATACCAGTGATTTTTTTTTTTTTTAATTTTGAGGAGTTTGGTGCTCAAAAATCTGTAGAAGTCCTAGCTAAACTTCATTACACTGTGGGACTTGAAAAATCTGAGTACTGAGCTTTGTTGCATGCATTAATTGAAAATACGGGCAGTTTAAATTCTGTTTTGAAGTAGTTTTTGTTGATCATAAGGTACATTATTCCTGCAGGAATTTGCTCTTCTGGTCTGACTGTGCTATCTCACATCAGCCTAATCACTTTGTAATGTAGCAGTGTAAATAGCAACACAGCACAGGTTACTTAGTGAAGAAAGGTGTCATTATGGTTTAAGTTGGAAGAGTGGGATGGGGACTCCTGTACTCTTAACTGTCTTTGCTGGGGCGTGAAAGTTTCATCCTTAGAGCATTCCCAGACTCTGCAGCACAGGTAATGATCAAACAAGTTCTGTCCATTACCACTTGGCATGGAAAGCACCTTCCTTTCTGTTGGCAAACAATACTTCGGTTGCCTTGGAGAGCGAAATCAACCTTTGCCAGCCCAAGGCCTCGGTACCTCTGTGCCCAAGCTAAAGCCCATTATCTCCAGAGTCAGCAGGTCTGGCAGCACTTCCTAGCTCTAGAAAACAGCATTTCAGGTACATTACCAAACACAGCTTAAGACTTTCTCTGCTTTAGAAACTTCATGCTAGCAAAAGCAAGAATTACCACGTAATAATCCAGTTTAATTGCAGCTGTTCCTGGATCTGAAAGCTGGATGTTGTGAAAACAAAAAAGGTACAGAGAGCAGTCTAGAAAAGTGTTTAATGTATTAAACAACTAACATTTAAAAAAAGGATAAGTTCTCAAGGATGTGGTGTACACAAGGTATTATAAATTAGTATTTGGATATTGTTGTACTTGCAATTGAATCAGTTTTGTTCAGCACAGAGGAAGAATAGCAACTGTTATCAATAAGAAGAAAAACTGATGGGGCTTTCAGGAGATCTTAGTTTTTATTTCACTGGAAACTTGTTTCATAATCAAAAAAAAAGGACTTGACTTGATTTGAGTTTTGGGATATATCCTAGTTTGGGGATTAAAATTCATCCTTATCCAGCCTAAGTATTTTTTTAATTCCCCAGGAGAGGAAGGTGAAGAACTGCTACAGCAAGCTCACAGATTGTCTGGTGTACCTTCACAGGGGAAAAGATTTGTCATTACATTCAAAATACACTTTTCTATCATTGTTTTGTCCTAGCACTGCTCTGTCCAGAAAGATGAAACCTGTGTTCTACAACTTGGAAGATAAAGTAATTTCCACAAGAAACAGATCTAATTCCTAGTGCAGGAGTTACAACTTACAGAGAAATTAGTTTAAACTGTGGTGGAGTAATAAGGCCTTGGCTAATTGTCTGAGTAACAGCAGTGTGGATTTTGATTTGGAAAATTGTCCCTTGCCCCATACCTAAAATATGTGTGGAGGAAGGAGGATTTTGCTCACAGATAAGATGAAATGGGTAAGAGTAGTAGGAGGAATCCTATCTTAGATAAAATATGAACCAAGTTTAAAATCTGACTCTTAATCACCCTAGGTAGCCTCTTTGTGCCTGAATTTCCCAGTTTAAAAAGATACTTGCACTTCTTTTTTTGTGAACCACTTGGTCATATGCAGATAAAAAGCTCCATGTAGGAGAGGAGTGTATCACTGAATAAGGGGATTTTTGTCTGAGACTGGGATGTTGACTGGTTGCAGTGACTCATTCATTAAACTGACTCTGGTATGGGAGTTTTGTTTCTGTAAACTGAATATACATAGCTGCTATGTCTGTAGAAACTATTCAAATGGGCAAAGAGAACACTGCTTGCATAGCACTTAGATCTGCAAAGTGTTCAACTAGTGAGATTGTTCCAAATCACATCCCAGTTTCTTCTTTATAAGAACAGAATTTTAAATTGTATGGGATTTTTTTCCTAGGAACAAGAGAAGAGTCACACACTTCTTTGCAATTAATGTGACAGCTGAATTTGAGTAAAGCTGTTATATATTTCTTCTTGTGACTTCCTGAATATCTTTGTGACATTGCTAAAGTGACGTATGTTCCTCTTCTCTTACTTAGTCTCACTAAATATATCCCTGTGGCTTAGAGTAATGTGAATTTTCAGTCCTGGGCTGGCCTGTGGATTCTAATATCCTGCATACCAACATTCCCACTCCATTGACCCAATTTAGTTCCTGTGATTTTTCATTGAATGTGGCCTGTGGACTGACCATCCTCTGCAGCAGCAGTTAAATAAGTTATGTTAGTTTAACAGTGGAAACAAGCTGGGTTTCTTCTCCAGAGAGAACAGATCTACTGATGGCAGTCTAAAAAAAAAATCTCCGTCACAGCATCTCTCTAAGCATTGATTCCTCTGCATCCATTCTAAATCAGTGGGGAAACTGGTGCCTTTGTGGGATTAAATTGGTCATGTGTGGACTGTGGCTGGAGCAGCTGCCGAGAGCATGCTTGGTGTTGTGTGAGCCTCAGGTAGAAAGCCTGTTGTGGTAGATAATGTATAGGGACAATACATTGGGGTGGAAAACAGGAGTGGGAGTGAGCAGCAGAGTGCAGTTCCAGACAGCTGTGCTCTAGAGACTGAGCAGAAAGTGAACATTGCTCACCAGTTCAGTACAACTCAAAACTGTCAGCCTGTGCTTTGAGGCTCTGTACCTTAATGGCATTTTGGAAATGTCAAGAATGCTGCTCTTCAGATACTTCTCATACCCATGCATACCCCAACAAGATGGAAAGTCACATATTTATACAACAGAATAAAAGTTCTGTTTTGATTACTTTAACCAAAGTATGGTAACTTTGTTTTTCTTTAGATAGACTGCCTCTTTTTTTGGTCTGGATAGCTGGAAAAAAATAGCTCATAGAGCATTAGCATGGGCAGTGTTGCCAGTTGTTTATCATGTGAATGGCCTAAAGCACATTTTTGTGATGTTTTATGTGTTTGAAATATATTCCCCATAAATGCTGGTTGAGGCCTTGTGTGATCAGTACTCCTGTTGATGTAATCTTCAGTTGTCCTAAAATAACTATCCAAATAAAACTGCCCTTATGTCCTCCTCCTTTCCATGAGCATTTTGTAAAAATGAGTTGAGATATGCAAATTCTGATATAGGCAAGAAAATTTTCATTTTGTGAGCTTGTGGTCAAGGTAATCCTATTCATTCTGCTGGCCCCAGCATCTGCAGTAGTGATGCAGATAAACAATTCTTACAATTCATCTCTTGATTGGATTTCCATCCCTAATGTATTTTAAATGACATAATGGTATTAAGTGAATTCATTAGGTGAACACTGCGAGAGACCTTTGCCTATACTGCAGTGCAAAGATTATCAAATCCAGGCTTATTGGGCTTCTTTTGCATGCCTGGCTCCATAACCCTCAGACTGCTCATACTGCCTTGCACCTGGTGATAATCTGGTTTTTGGAGAAATGTCATTTATAGAAAACTAACCGCAGCAGGATTCTAAGAAAAATATTGTAACCAAATCAAGGGAGAGGAAGGTTTCTTGGTCTTCAGAATTTGTATTTGTTAAGACCTTTTTTAAGGTTCTCTCTTTCAGTGTAGAAACACGAGCAACCTGTTCGGGGATACCAGCACTTTTTGATTTCATACCTATGAGTTCACCCTGCTTTGGAGGAGTGTTGTAAAAGTAGGCTTTAGTATGCCATCCACCACTCTTCAGGCAACTTTTATCTTCTGTTCTTACAATCATGTCCCTTGTCCTCCCTGCCAGCTACCCTGGAAGAGGGAAAGGAGAGCAAGAGCTCTGTTTGAGTACTAGTAATTTGTAGATAGCTTTTGAGAAGTGGAATTATTATCCTTATCTCATGTGTAGCTTCTTACTCAATTTAAAGTCCTATTGGCAGTTCTAAAATGTTATCAGCAGTGCTGTATATTTGAATTTCATTTACAGCACATCAGCTGCTTGGTTGGACTTACATTTTATTTGTGCTCCTGCAGCTAAGTCGATTTGAAATCTGTATTGTGAATTGCACTGTACAGAAAATGCTAAATAACAGATACACGCTGCAAGGAAAATAGGGAATTGAGCTGTTGTCCTCCAATAAAACTTGATTCTGTACAGCATTTTTTCCACACAAAATCTGTTTGAATGTCTTAGAAGCAAATAATACAGGAGGGTAAAGAAACATTATCGGTAGACATAGGAAGGACAGAGAGGATTCCTCTTTCTACAGAAATCAGATAGTCATATGAAAGAGATTACAGAAAGGGGGGTGCTGACAGGATGCAGTGTCCTTTCCCACCTATCACAAGATAAGCAAAAAAAGATAACGGGGACAGAACAAAACCAGTGATCTTGAGTAGAACCGAATCTGTAACTCTGCTCCAGTGTTTCTGGTGGGAAATAAACGTTGTTCTTGCCAGGGAGGGAGGCCTCGGAAGGTTCCGACCTAACGCCTCTTCTTGCCCCGTTGCAGTGCGGCGCTGCGTAGCCCTGGAGCAGCTGCCATGAGCTTGCTGCACAGCGACGGCAGCTGCGGAGGCCGCGAGGCGGAGAGCGGCTGCTGCGCGGCCATGGCCAGCGCCTGCAGCGCGGCCGCCAAGGAGGAGAGCCCCAGCGTGGGCAGCGGCACCGCGCCCGCCTCCTTCACGGAGGAGACGCAGGGATACGACGTGGAGTTCGATCCGCCCCTGGAGAGCAAGTACGAGTGTCCCATCTGCCTGATGGCTCTGCGGGAAGCAGTGCAGACGCCCTGTGGCCACCGGTTCTGCAAAGGCTGCATTGTCAAATCAATAAGGTAACGGAGGGTTTGTGGAAGGCTGCTTGGCAGAGGAAATTCGTGTACCAGAGCGTTTTAAGGTCAATTTAAACTGAATAGAGCTGCCCAAGGTGCATTACCAGTGAGTGCTAATAGAACTCTGGAAAATTTATTATTCAGTAAAGTGCTTTCTAATAAACACTATATATGGCCAGAATGTCACAAGTTTGGAAGTTTTATGAGCTTTAGATAGTTTTCCATTTTTACAAATTTACCCAGGTTATGAGTAAAAAAAATTAATTAAACTTCAAATAATAATTAAAAAAAAGAAAGACAAATCCCCAAAAAAATTCCATTTACAGCCCACGATTGTAAAACCTATCTTTTGCCTATGATTGTTTCTCTTGATAACTACAAACAATCTGATTTCTTGATGCAGATAAGGCAATCCATGCTTTCAGTTCTTCACTTGAAATTAGCTGCTTACTTGCTGAGCTGGAAGAGAGAATGTGAGGAGGGAATAGTTTTGAACAAAGCATTGAGAGAGGAAACCAGGTGGCGTATGAGGGGGTGGGAATAAGATACAAAGGCAAGAGCAGGCTGGGCTTGTAAAAACTGGTGATTGAAAGAGCAAGAAAGGGCAGAGAGTACCTTGTAGAGAGCACTTCCCTTGAACCTGGAATGAAGTCATCAGTGTCCCACACGTGTGAGTGAGTATTGGATTACACTGATAGATATTATGCCGTAGGATTTTTCCATCTCAGCATAAGCCAAATTTTTTTCTTAGCAATTGCTCGGTTAGCTCAAATGTCACTTTGGTAGGAATTTATATATTCAGTTCAATGTGACCCATGTGTAGAATTGGCTCATCTTCAACCTTTCTTTGCACACTTTTTTTGTAAAGATCATTAAACTGTCTTCAGTGTTACTGTGTTTTTCCCTGGCATTTATTTTATAGCATGCAAAATGGACAGTGCTTTCTTGATTGATTTTTCATACCATTTTTCCATGCTTCTATTCCATTTCTTTTTCTTCACTGTCCATCATTTGTAGCTCACTAAATGAATAATATGCTAGCAATTATGTTCTCTGAATACAGTGCTTTGTGGGCTTCTCTGAAGTTTCTGCTACAGAAATTCTGGGGAAGAATTTCTCCATGGAAAGGACCATGACCAGGAGCTTTTGCTTCTTTTTTACCCTTTCTGTATTTTACTTAATTTCTATGAATAGTGATGACTGTTCCAGTGAATACTAAACAAGGTGGAAAGCACTTTTTTCCTTCGAGACTGTAGATCATCAGTGTAATATTTCAGATCTTGCATTGCTAGTAAAAGTTTTCACCTCATTCCCCACTGAACTCTGTCTTTGGAGGACAGTTTGAGTGAATGCTTGTGAAAACAGGGAGGGCAGCTTGAAGTGCCAGACCTCTCTGAATCCCTGAAGGGCTGAACTGCATGCCTAATTGGTATCCATGGATCAAGCTATTGATTTGGATTATGTAGTGTCTACAGTACGGTATCGATTTGCAGTGTGTACTGTCTACACTACCAGATTGATTGAGGTATTGAGAAGCTTCTACAGAGCTAAAATGAAAATGGAAAGTGATATTTCACATTCTCTAAGTACTGTTTTTTTCACTAAGTGGTTGTCACAGCCTTCATTAGATCAGGAAATATTGCTTATCTTTATTCCTCATTTCCTCACTGTCTTAACTCAAGTGAACACAGAGATTAAGGATTTTAAATTATGAGATGGATAAGCATTTTTTGAGTAATTGCTTCTTGTAACTTACACAGACAATTGTAGTTGTTCGTGGTGAAGAAGTTGTGGCTGCAACTAGAAAAAAAAATTGGAAAACCTTTTTAAAAACTGGACTCTTCGATCTTACAGTCTGAAGGACATGATTAGATGAGATTTGATCACAGTGTATATTTGCCTCCCAGAAAGTCTTGGCAGCTTTTTAAGTAAAGCTGTCTGAAGTGCTTTGAAGTGCTATAAGTCACGGAAGAGGAGAGGCTTATCTACCTAAGTAACTACAAATGAGTTTACAAACATTACTTGTCAACAAAATACATTATTGGAAATTTTAGAAGAACTGGCTTCAGGTGCAGTAGCCAATTCAATTTCACTCCAGTCTTCTCCTGTATCTTAGGGCAAAGCTGACTTAGGGTTTGTAGTAGATCTTGCCAAATATCAGAACCTCTGTTTATTGGACAAGTAGAGTTGTGAGGTAACAAGAGGCAGCAGGGAAATCTTTGGGTGCTGGCAGTTCATGCAGCAGCTGGCATGGCTGCAGTTAAAGACTCTGCCAACTGTCTCAGCTTCTCGGCTAAACCACTCACTTGTTCAAATCACAGAGCAGGCTTTTCCTTCACAATTATTCTGGCTTTACTCTTGATACCTGTATTTTAGCCTCAAGGGAAATTACAGAAATATTCATTGTACTTTGTAGCAGATGGCCATTGTTTCACAAGTACTGCTGTGAGTGGCAGAATGCAGTGTGATAAATAATTCCAGCACAGGAAAGCCTTCACTGCAATGTAAGTTAGAACTGAGGTGCATAAACTCAATTCTGTCATGGGAAATGTATAGCAACATCTTTGTCTGTAGATGGATCTAAGCAGTGTTTTAAACACAATCCTGATCCTTGTAAATAGTATTTGAAGTAATATCCTATAATGAGTTACTGCTTTTCCTTACTACAGTTTCCTACTTTGGAAAATTGCGTTTCATTCTTATTTTGCCCTTTATCTGCTAGTTATTTAAACTGGGGATTTGGTAATCATTATTTCACATTAATCTTTTGTTGGCTGCTCTTTGTAGAAATAAAGCTGCTGTCTTATCAGCAGGCCTACTGAGCTATCTTTATACTCCACTAAACAGGGTGTTTGTAACCAAGTTATACCTGTGAAAACTGTTTTCTTGTAGGTTGTGAAGTCAGGGAACATTTCTGGCTTGTGACAAAGATCACACTGATCATAGCTCAGGGAGCTCTGAAATAAGGCAAGTTAGGTGTTTTCTTTCTTCCACTTGTTTAGGAGGATGATTCTCAGGCATGTGGTGAGCTTGCTCTGCAAGCAAAACCTGGGAAAGGAAGTTCATTGCCTCTTTTTGAAGTGGCAGCTTTACCTCCACTTCCTCTAGTGGCATTGCTGATGGAGCTGCTGAGCAATTATTTCCTTTTCCAACAAAGAACATGAATTCCCTCCTGGTCTCCACAGCCCACTAGGTTCTACTTCCCCTTGTGCTTGCAGGCAGTGACAATGATCTGGCCTTTGATCCTTGCACCACAAGTGCTCTCTGACATTTTTCCGCCCCATGTATTTTTCCATTTTATTGCTGTTTCCATTAGCACTCGGGAGCTTTGATCCCTCATGCCTATTTAACTGCACTGCTTAATTGTGAATCAGTATGTTGGCCTACTGCTTTCAGAATGGGCTGATACTGGAAAATTTGATGGAGGTGATTCCCTTTTTTACTCCCTTTCTAATGATTTATGTGTATAAATACAGCTAGACAGAACCTGATGAACTGGAACAGGCTGTTTGTTATCTCATGCAGGTTGCATGCATACCTGCTCCATCAGATTCCAAACCTTCACCAGTTAGCACTGACTTCCAGTCTCTTGGCTGTTAAAATGGCTTTAGATGCAACACCGGGTTCCAAATCCAGTGTAATTTTCATAGTTACTAATAATTTTTGTGTCTGGAGTTTTTCACCCTGTTTGCTATATAACCAAATTGAAGGAGGACCAAATGGCTGTGTAACAAAACCAGCAAACTGAACTGTGTGTGATGTAATGCCAAACAGATGAAGTCAATCTGGAAAAAAAGACAGTTTTGCGTTTTTCTTAGCTGCAATCACCTTGGCTGTTTATAGAATGAAAAAGAAATGAGAGGAGGTCTAAAAAAGTTTAAATAATTGTTTTGAAGTAGCATGTGAAATATTCTTTGATGTTTGAGCTATGTGAAGTACTTACAGAAACAGGACTGTAAGTTCTTAGTGTCTTTACATATTCCTCAAGTTCGTTTCCAGAGTACTTAACATGACATTTGTACAAATAAAATGTGTTTGAGTTGGAAAAGTGCTGCAACCCCAATCATGCCACCTCCAGTGATACTGTGTGTTTTCAATTTTTATGAAATACATTTCATATTTTCTCGTCTTTGCCACATAAATACCATTGTTTTTAAAGATCTTCTTACACTGTTATTATTTGGCCACTAATGTCTTGCTGGTGTAAAACTATTTTAAATTAAGGGCTTAGAAATCTGTTGGTAATATTGGAATATCTTTCCTTGCTTTTCTGCATTGTAGAGATGCAGGTCACAAATGTCCTGTAGACAATGAAATTCTTCTTGAAAATCAACTTTTTCCTGACAACTTCGCCAAAAGGGAAATCCTTTCATTAATGGTCAAGTGTCCCAACAAGGGCTGCAGTATGAAGATGGAGCTCAGGCACTTAGAGGTGAGCAGCAGTTTTGAAAATAAAAACCTTGCTTTCATGGACAAATAAAAATTCCAAATACCTTAAATAGGATGGTCATACCTGGTACTCATTTATGCTGATTCAGTGCATTTTTCTTTCAAGACTACAGCTACACATATTGGTTTTTTGATGAGTACTGTAGTTAGGTGATTCTCAAGTAAACATCACAGTGCCTGACAATTGTGCTAATTCAGCTTTCTGCTTTTCAGAATTTCCATTTTGAGGATCATTCATGTTTGTCTTTTGATCAGCTATGTCTGTACTTCACACAAGTTTCTTAAAGTCAGTTTAATAGTCTCTCAAAGTAGCTACATATATTAGTTGAAATAATTGTTTTAGAAAATAATATATGCAGTTAAAAGGATAAATATAAAACTAAATTTTTACTGAGAGCTTTCTTAAAGTTCTGAATACATGAAACCCTGACCTTAGGAATGGGACAGTAAGAGGCTGTTGGTAAAGTCAGCATAAGTGTGTAAGGATTGCCTTGCCTGAAGGAAACATTGTGATTTGTTTGTCTTGCACTGTGCTTTCTCTTGAAAACGAGTGAGATGGTAGTTCTTGTTTGTAGTAACAAATCCCTCTTCTGCCCCTCTGCAGGACCACCAGCTGCAGTGTGACTTTTCCACTGTGGAATGCCCACAGTGCCAAGGAACTTTCCCAAAGAACCACCTGAAGGAGCACATGACCCAGGAGTGTCCGAGGCGTCAAGTGTGTTGCCCAAACTGTGCCACGTCTATGGCCTATGAAGATAAAGAGGTACTTGGCAGGAATCAACCTACATTCACATGGGTTTGCTTGGAAAGGGAACAGCNAAAAAAAAAAAAAACCAACAACCAAAAACTGAAAGGTTTTAGTCTAGAAGAGCTCTTTGTGCTGCTGCACAGCTGAGAAGCTACAAACTCAGGGCATGAACCTAGAAACAGGCAAAAGCTGGGAGGAGATTGTCCTTAAATACAAACTTATTGGGAACCATATGATATGAGGAGACTTATGGAAGAACCACTGACCTTACCATCAGACAGGCCAGTATCAGCTGCCAATAGAATACAAAAAGCAGTGTTTACGTTTGCAGTTTTCATGCCTGGGAGAGAGGATCTATCAGGAGATAAATCTTTTGGGGATGTCTGCTACCACACAAGACCAAGATAATTTCTGAATTCTTCTCCTGGCTCTGCATTTTTCACTTGGGTGATACTGAGAATAATACTTTCCTTTTGCTCTTACCATTTCTTTATCTCTGTATGAATGTGTTTTATCTCAAGGATTATTAAATGTTATGATATTAATATTGTGACTTGTTAGTCAAACATATCTCATATACTCCAACAGTACAAATAAAAAATAAGCAAACAAAAGCTTTCATATAGTTCCAGTACAATTGAATGTGAATTTTAGAAGCTTCTGGTTAAATTCAGACTTCTTTGGAACATAAGAGCTTTTGGAAATAAAGTATCTGCAATTTTATGAATCTCTTGTATAAGTCCAGGAAAAAACAGTAGTTTTTTAGAAAACATACTGTTCAGAGTAAAGGGATTGTTTCGTGGTTGCATACAGCTAAATGCAAAATTTGGAATATAAATAAAAATCTAATGTCTGATCAAGAGTGATTAGCTCTCTCTTAAATTGAGTAACTTTATTGATGCTTTCTTCCTTTTTTTCTGTTTGATCACCAAGCTTCATGACCAGACCTGCCCACTTGCCAATGTATTTTGTGAATATTGCAACACAGTGCTCATCAGAGAGCAGGTAAGAGACTCCCTTTTTCTCTGTTTAGAGGGAGGGTGGATAGGGAGGATCCAGAGGAGTGAGATGACTGATCTGGATCTGGAAAACATGGGCCACAAAAAAAATGGAAGTAACCTGAACATTTTGAGGAAGATGATAATAGAGAGAGACACAATAAGTATGTGCAAGTAGTGCTTCAGAAGGGAGGGAAATGCACATGATCTGGCCTGAGATTAGACTGGAAACAAAAGGTGTTTGGTCTAGCAAGGAAACCTGAATGCTTTCTGAGGCCTAACCTAAGAACAAAGTAGTGAATTGTTACAGTACATACAAGTAGGATGTAGAGTGTTTATCATCAGCTAACATTTTGTTCAAAACTTCATATTCCTTTAAGAAATTATGTAGGTATAAACTGATCTGGCTTCAGGTACCTGTTCAGAATCCATCCAGCTTGTATCCTTTTTGAAGGTTATGAGAGAATACTCTTGATGAAAAAGTCATATCAAATCTGATTTGTTTTAGATGCCTAACCATTATGACAATGATTGTCCTACTGCCCCAGTGCCATGTTTTTACAGTGCCTTTGGGTGTCCTGAAAAGGTAAGCCTTTTATCAGTATCATCAATTGCAGACCTTCTGCATGGTTTTGTCTGTTGCTTTTTTAATGTCTTTTCATATTCTTGTCTCATTCATCAGCCCAAAATCCTCAGTGATTTCTGGTTGTGGGTTTTTTGTTTTGAGGTATCTTAATACTGAAACACTGCATGTTGATACCTTGCATTTCAAAATTGCCTTTTCAAATTTAAAAATCTCTGAACAATTTGCTTTATGATCTTACTTTTAGTATTTTGTGTTTTCTCAGCTTTCATGTCAATAAAGTAGCTTCTAGCATTTCTTCCAAAGTCGTGGCCAAATATGCTTATGATTCCTAGAGTTCCATGAAGAAAACCAATGTTATTAAATTCTAAAATTATTAATCTAGATACTCTTATTTCTAGTTTTTTAATAACACTTTGTCAAAATGGGGCTTTGGCTTTTGTTTACTTCATACACCATTTGGTATTAGGGAGTATTTTAGCAAATCAGTGAAGAGAGTACAGTGCTGATTTAGAACACAGAAAAAATTCTAAATGTATATTTATCACAAACAGTCTTTCACCATGTCTTTGTTTTGAGTTCAACAATGTTACTGAAAATGTACACCATAATTAATGATGGTTTCATAGGGAAATTATCACTCCTACATAACTTGAATTTTTTTATCATGAATGCTGGTTAAGAAGAAGGTGACCCTGAATATACAAACAATGCTTGCCTTTGGAATACTTTACAAGAATGTTTTCAGTATAAAATGCTCCATATTTCTTCATATCTTGATTTTACTTTCAGGTGCACAGTTTGAAATACACTGTTCCTATTTCTCATTGTACTGAAATACTTCATGTCTTTTACTCAAAATTGCCTCCATTTGAATTGCAGGTCTTGGTCTTTAATAAGTTGTTCTCAATCTCTTCCGGAGAATTTAAATTTTGTTGTTTTCCTGGAGATGCTGCAGCTTCTGTAAAAATACAATCAAAGATTCCCTTATTAAACATCATACAGAATTATACAACAATACAATATGCTGTTACTAATGATAAATATTCTAACAAGAATATTTTTGTGGCATCCCAAGGTCTCAAGCCAACAAAAACAGTAATGCACATACCTGATTTATATCGCAGTCATTTATGTCAAGTTCTATCTTAAAGTTCCCAGGTTGACAATTCTATGCTGAAACCAGCTCATATATACACTTTTGTTGAACTCCAGCTGTATCAACATCAGGGCAAAGACACAAAGATTTTAAAGGTCTTTTCCAACCTAAATGAGTCTGGTATTTTAACTTCTTTTTTCATTTTTCCTAACAGTGATCCTAAATTTGGAGCTCTCCAAAAAGAGAGCTTTACTTGGTCAAGTGCTGTTTTGTCACACCTTTCTCCTTGATACACACTGCAGTTTTTCTCACATGACAAAAGCAACTACTTGTTTGATTTTCTTTAGAGCCACATTTAAAATGTGATTGCAGATGTTTGATGTGTTCCTAATGCCATATCTCTTAAATCTTAGATGCAAAGGAATGAGCTGGCACGACACATGCAGGAGTTCACCCAGGTTCACATGAGAATGATGGCTCAGAGTTTTCAGAATATCAGTGTTACTGCTGCAAATCCTGTACCCTTCATCAATGGCCTAACCTTTGAGCCCACCCTCTTCTCACACGTGTCACATGCTGCATATGACTGCAATCCAGAGGTTGAAAACTTCAAGGAAACTATTCAGCAGTTGGAAGGTCGTCTGGTAAGACAAGATCACCAAATCAGAGAACTCATTGCTAAAATGGAGACTCAGAACACTCACGTGGCAGAGCTCAAACGTACTATCCGAAATCTGGAGGGAAAGATTACTGAAATGGAGGCCCAGCAGTGTAATGGGATTTACATCTGGAAGATTGAGAACTTCAGTGGACTGCAGAAAGCCCAGGAGGAAGAGAGGCCTGTAGTGATGCACAGTCCTGGCTTCTACACGGGGAAGCCCGGCTACAAGCTGTGCCTGCGCCTGCATATCCAGTTACCGAATGCTCAGCGCTGCGCTAATTTTATCTCTCTGTTTGTCCACACGATGCAAGGGGAGTATGACAGCCACCTGCCCTGGCCCTTCCAAGGCACCATCCGACTGTCTATTTTGGATCAATCAGAAGGCCCCGAAAGGCAGAACCATGAAGAGGTGATGGAAGCCAAGCCAGAGCTCCTGGCCTTCCAGAGACCCACAATTCACCGCAATCCGAAAGGCTTTGGTTACGTGACTTTCATGCACCTGCAGAACTTGAAACAGAGAGCCTTCGTCAAGGACGACACGCTCCTGGTGCGCTGCGAGGTTCTGACGCGCCTGGACTTGAACAGTGTCCGCAGAGAGGGCTTCCAGGCCCGCAGTGCTGATGCAGCCATGTAGCCTGTAAGTCTCAGCCAGAGGAAGGGAGCCTTACTCGTGTTTTTCCACACAGATCACAAACGTGCTCCACTGTCCACAAAGGCTGTGTTTGTAAAAGACCACGGTTGCCACTGTAGTTGATTTTCACCTGAACGGAACTTTGTTGTTGCTGGTATATTTTTTTTCTACGTGAGGTCATATGTTTAAATATTTGGTAAGGTTCTCCCTTAAAATAATAAGCTACTTCTGTAGCAAGCTAACTAAATGAAGTGTTAATCAAAACTTAACTGCCTACAGGAAAATCCTATTGCAGAACCTGTACATCTCAGTTTGGTAAAACTTCAGGAACAGACATGTCTTTTCACCTCAGTGCCTTGGAATAGATGCTGTTGCAAGGAAGTAGAGAAATTAAAAAAATGAGGGATTTTTTTTGTTTGTTTTTTCACAAAGCTTGGGAAAGTTGAGACAGTTTCTATATTGACTTATCTAGAATTTTGCATTGGCTTTGTGTCTCTTGAAGTTTGAAGTTAGGGTTAAAACTTTGTTCATGTCACCAAGGGTTCAGGTATGCTTTGACCCTTTCCTCCTTCAGGAAGTTGCATGTTGATGTAGAGTTGATGCAGAGTTGATGCTGGCATTTCCAAAAGCCATGAGGCGGTGTTGTGGAGAAGGCTAAATGACCATGAGCTGAGTTCACTGAAGAAATACTTGTAATGTGGTCTGAAAGTGCCTCCCTATACTCTCTTTGTAAGTGTGTGGTTTAGGCCCAGAACGTCAACCACAATTATCAAGAGATGTAAAAGTTTAGCATTTGACTGAAATCCCTTTGTGCTGGTGGGATCTCCTAGTGCTGGACATGTTTCAGGTTGTGAGTGGACACATGAGCCAAGGGATGAACAGCCAGGGAGGGTGATGCAGAATTTGTTTACTGCTGTTGAAGCCTGAATTTGTACCAAAGCTGAACTCGTGACCCACATCTGTTCAAGTGATCTCTTGGATTTGTGGGTGATGTACAGCCCATATCATCCCCTGTGAATTCTCTGTGGGCAGTTGGCCATATCAGCATCCAACTGCTGTGGGTATTTCCTGTCCCCTTGGACAATAGGAGCTGGGCCAACTCAGCAATTTGGATAGTAAGGAAAGCCTGTTAATTCAGCAGTGTGAGGAAAAACTGTAGTCCTGTTTGCTTTTAGAAGAAAATCTGGCTTCCATAGTTACTCGTTTATCAAACACTAGATTCACTGCATCAAGGATTCATGAGGTTCCTAATGCTGTGTGTGTTACTGTTTTCTGTACTGACTGACTGTGTGCCATGTAAATGTTCGTTTTGACCAGTCAAAGCCGAATGGTTCGAGTTCATCGGTGCTAAAACTTTTAGCTTACCATGGTGCTGATAAAGTTCTGAGTCTTGTCTTTAAAAGGAGGGAAGGAAAAGGTTTTGTTCACCCCATGACCTAAGTACACGTTCCAATACTGAGGAAAGAACTAAACGATGCACGAGCTTATGTGAATTATTTATCCCAGCTAGGGAGCCAGCCTAAAGCCTTGAGACATTGCAGCTTAAGAGACACTGAAGAGTGTTCCAACTATGTGGCCTCATCAAAGCAGTACCAGTGAGGAAAGGGCACATTGCTTAATATATACAAGACTAAAGAAAGACTACTATACTTCATGGTTTGGGAGGACACTCTGCCTGCCTGCATGAGAGGTACAAGTTCCAGGACCCAACCTACCACTTTGTTCATCATATCCAGATGAGTAAAATCTGTTCTGCAAGTAGAGCCTGTTAGATGGAAGAGGGACTGTGTTCATTGGAGTATTGTCACTACTGAAACATGAACTTCCTGGCTAATGGTAAATGCAGTTAGTTGTTAGTGACTTCCGTGTGTTCTGTGTTATTAGGGGACAGGTGAGCATGTAGTACTCAAAACAGGGAAAGAGCTCAGCTGTAAAACCAAAGTCGATTTTATAATTAATAGCCTCATCCTATCAGCTGCATTGTTCTGGAGTGTCTTCAGTTGGAGCATTCCCAGTAAAGCCATTCCTGACCAAGAGCTGTCCATGTCCATGGCAGTGCATAGAGCCACTCTGCACAGAAGGCACTGTACAGGAGTTCTCCATTTTCAGGCTGTGCTACCTAACCGTGTTTTTTCAAGATGCTCAAAACCTGCCATTTTCTTTTGGTCCTCTTCTTGTTTTTTGGGGGGAGGAGGGGGAGGGAGGATGAGGCAGTCAGAAGAAACACTTGTCATTTGAGAGCTTCTTCCTGCTCCAGGTCCCTTCTCAACCCTAGCAATAAGAAAAATGTCCTTACTCTCTGTTCAGATTATTTATACCCAAGACCCACTAAATGCATTAACACTTTCTTTGCTTTTGAAGATTTGCCTTCTGAATGGAATTTTTGCTTTAAGCCTTATCTGTTAGGTCTGATACACTTCTGCCTCTGAGGAAGAAATTCCCTTTGGTGGCAGGGTTTAAATGATTCAGGTTAAAATTGTACAATAGCACAAGCCAATAGGGAATAGAAGGCTACTGCATGTATAATACTGTAATATGGATGCTTTATTCACTGCTGCTATTCTATTGGTTTTGTATTTTTATATTACCAGCTAGACTCTGAGTGATGTCAGATTACTGTAATGTCAGAGTATTACATGAGAGACTGTCAGAGCTAATTTGATAAGTATCAGTTAAATCCTACTGTCATAAAAAGGTTATAAATGTTAACAAAGTATTTATTCATGTTCTTGTTCCATTTTCCTCTTTCCCCTTTCTTCAAATGTCCTTTTTGAGAACTTGTTTTAGCATGGTGGGTTGAGGTATAATTGCTAGAACTGCTTAAATGGAAGGAGAAGGGTCTGCAGCATTAAGTTGTCTCTAAATCAAAGAAATATTTTAATTAAGCCATGTCCTGTGTAACTTGTTCAGCAATGGGGTTTCATTCTGTAACTCAATGCTTTACAGCATTACTAGATCTCAAGGTGGTTTAAAAAGTGGCTTAGCTTCTTTTATCTTCCAAATTTGTGTTGTCTTTAACACGTTTTAAGTCACTGACTCTTAGTATGTGTATTTGCAAAGCTGCTATGGCACAAAGTTTCCAATTATAATATATTATGAACATGTTATCTCTTTGCCTCTGAATGTCTTCCCCTGCAGGGCAGGGAAAATTATTTTGCTAGAAACATTGGTATGTAATGTATATGTGGGAGCTCAGATAATGTGAGATGTATAGAGTTGTTTTTTAAGCAGTCTCCTGATGTGTCTGGTCATGTTTGCTATCGAGGGATTAAACTTGCTAATGAAATGAAATCAGGATGACCTTTCTGTTCTTATTTAGAGATGGCAGCAGACCAAATACATTGATGATGGATAAAGAGATTATTCTGTGTCAATGTTAAAGGTTTGTATTGGTTTGCATTTGAAGAAAATGAAAGTACTCCTGTTCCTTTGGATGAATTGATTGATAGTTTAATATATTTTGTAATTAATGCACAGCTATATTTCTGAGAGAACTTTAAAAAATAAACTAATTAAACTGTGCACTGCATGCTGCATCTTTATTCAATACAGAAATATTAACTGATACAGGACTGCTGTGGTAGTTTCTCTGCCTTGTGGGTTTCAGAGGTGGCTGGTAGCATATAGCACCAAGAATATATTTCAAGATAACCTTCTAGCATTTATAAAGGGTAGTGGTAGTTTTATTCATTACTAGAACATGCAGTTTACCTAACAGATAATACACTAAGGGTTCTCATAATCATCCTGCAATTTAAGATATAACTCTCAAAAAAGCTGCACACTGTCACCTCTCTGGCCACATCTGCTTGCTTGTTTTATTTGTCACAAAGGCAACTATGGGCAGAAACTTTATTGCAGGATACTGAGATCAGAAACCAGGGGGAGTTCCTCTGTCTGTAAGAGAAGTATAGGCTTTATTGCAGTCTCTGATTTATCTCAGCCTGGATCTGCTTTTAATAGCATCTGCAGGAAGGGATATTCAAAACCTTAAGATTCTTCTGAGTAAACTTATTACTGCAATAGCACTGTGCAATTAATGTCAAGTTAATTACAACTTTGTCTTTCATCCAGGTTGGTCCTAATGCCTTCCATGAGCAATGGATAGGAAGGCCTGCTCAGACATTGGTTGTCTGTTGTGTTAATCCATTTTTAGTGTTCCTTCTTTTAAGTGCACTGAAATCTTTTCATGAGGTGGAGTGACCTTTTTTGAAGCAGGAAAAGCTGGCATTTGCAGCTGCCCCAGGAACAGAAAGTCCACCTGCAGAAGCAAAGAGCAGCAATATAGGAGCACGTTCACACCCATGTAAATACATTTCTGAAAAAAAAAATGGCTAAACTAGATATGGACCAGGATATTCTGACTGGATATTTTCCTGGACAAATACCAATTCATTGCAGTGACTTCACAAGAAGAATGTTTTTGTTTTAGCTAAAATCCTTAACTAGTGCCAAACCAGTTGCTTTGCTGCCTTCCTCATCCCCAAAAAGTATGAGCCCAGCCCTCCAGCTGTTCTGTCTGGAAAGAGAAAATCCCTGTGCCTTTCCTTACTACACTGTGCTAAACTTCAGCTCTCCTGTGCTCTCTCTCATTTAGGAGCCTGTTCCAAGACAGCATTTGCAGAAGTCAACAAAACTTCCTGAATTAGCCCCAAAAAGGGTTGAGTATGGTACTGGTATATGCAGCAAATACCAGGCAATACAGGGGGAGGTTAATGGACCAAAAATGGTGAGGAGGGAGTCTAAGGCCTGTCTGGATGAAATGAGTAAGATGGCTGATGAATTTTGCCTGTTACTCATCTTGGATTAGGAAAAAAAAACCAAAAAACCTCATACCACTCAAACAGGAAATTTTTATGCTAGCACAAAAAGTTACCAAAGGAAACACTTCCCTGGCACCAGTCTCACCCTCATCATTTGCCACCACTGAGCCTTTGTCCACTCTGTCTGCAAGGGAGAGCTTGACCACACTGGACTGTGTCGACCCCTGTGCCATCACCACCCTTACAGAACCTGACAGTCTTAGTGAACTTGAAGTACCAAAGGTCAGGAGCTGTGGCCTTCAGGTCTTCTTCCTTTACTGGTTTTAATTTTTTTACAATTAAACCTAACCACCTTGATAAATATACATGTCTCTGAGCACACAGGCACACATGTTTAAGTTATTTTGAGCTTGTCAGGGCTCAGAATGGGTGAAGAGTTCATGCTAGTTCTGCGGTCCTTTCCAGTTCACAAGAGCATTAAAAAAAGCCAACCCTCAGCCAGAAGTGTCCTTGTTTCTCATGTCCTCTCTGTTTTTCATTTCCTCTTGTCTGCACAGAAGCAGGAAGATTCTGTAGTAGTGATCATATCTTGAGTGCCTCCTCACTCATGTTTTATCCCAAGTGGAAGTGTTGCCACCACTTCTCAACCCCTCTAAAAGACTGCAATTTTATCTCTTTCAAAAAAAACTAAAAAATAATTTACCTTGCTAGTGCATGCTGAATGCAGAGCAGGTGAAGATCGAGCTACAGCATCATGAAGATAATTTTTCTGCTCAGATGCTGGGGCCCTGCTTCACTGTCTGGGCTTCTGCTGATCGTGTTCTTTGAACCTGTTTGCTCCACTGAAACAACCACTTGCGTTTCACAGCTCTGAAAGGCTCATTTTGGCTGGGGCTTTTCCTCTCCAATGGAATAGGAAACTTTATGAAACTATGTGCCAGGAGGAGATTGTGCAACAGGAAAATAATTTCCTTATTAGCTGCAGCCCCAGCCTCAAGCAGTGAGCCTTCTTTTCCTTTTGGTTTCTGCTCTGGCTGATCTCTGAGGCCCTGCAGCCCCTGGGTATTGCTGAGTTCAGGGATTCTGTGCTGCTCCTTTGTTGCCTCCTGGAGCTGGCTGCTCTGCCACGCTGGGGGAATGTTCATTGAAAGCAGGAGAAAAGCCCTGGTCTTGAAGATTCCAGCTCAGAGTTTCTCACTGAGGTACCTGACAGGTGCTGGCCTGGGGCAGCTTGGATTCATAGGCTGTGTCTTCTGTTGGCATTTGTCCAGAGACTTATCCCACTCCACAGTGAAGGGAACAAGGCATAAACAGAGCAGTGTTTTAGCACTTGGGTACTGACAATTTTGAAAAAAAAAAAAAACCTCCTACATTCTCTCAGCTGATTAGAAGCAGGAGTGATAGCTTGTTAAAAGCCCTGTGATAAACTGTCTAAAAATTCAGTTTCTTAGTCCTCGCAGACAGAACCCGATTTCCATGAAACTCAGCTGGTAATTGACACACTGGAGGAAAAAAAAAGAAAAAAGAAAAAGGCAACAACACAAACCTTGTCTCACCTGATGTGCAGAGTCCTGGCTCCTGCTACAGACCAGTATTAGTAACTTGCTGGTTCTCCTGTCTTCAGCAGTAGCAGCTCACAGAGCAGGTGTCAGGTGAAGCAGTTGTGAAGTCCAGGACTTTGGCCTGTTAAATCCTACAGCAGTAGGCTTGGGTTAGTATTTGTATTTCCAGTTTGGTGTTCCTGCATGCCTGGACTTCTTTCCCTCCAAGATTTGACTTTGTTTCTGTTGCTGCCTTTAATAAAGGAATAGTTTCAGCCAGATATGACCTTGGCCTTTGCTAACAGAGTGTTAAGGAGCAGAGGTACTGCCAGGGAAAAGTGACACATACAAGTGCTCCTAGTTTCAGTATCACACCCAGGTGTGATAAACTTCACAGTGTGGAGTTTAGACTTGCCCAAGCAAGTGCCTCCAGTGTGATTCACCTCCTAGAAACAACTCCCTGACCTTGAGTTTCTTCATGCAGAAGTCCTTTCTATGGGCATGTGCCTGTACTCATCCTTCTAGATAAAATGCAGGGACTAAATATTTTAAATTCATCTTGGTGATCTGTAGAGTGTGTGCTTTTGGATCCTCTGGGAATGGAAAGGGTTTAGATTTTTTATGGGTAGAAGCATAATGATGCTGAAAGGCAAGTCAGTGCTGTGGGGAAAAGGAAGGTCAGACCACCGAATACCCAGAACAGTGATGAACAGCCACAGTGGATTTCTTGGTTCCTTGTACACTGCTTTCAAACAGCAGTGGAAACCAAGGTGTGAATGCAAAGGAGCCCTGTTTTAACCTCTGCCTGTTTCTGGTTTCTATATATTCTCAGTCCAGTTTTAACAGTCTCAGATTAATAAAGTAATTATAAAGATAACTCAATACAAAAAAAAGTATACATAAGAAGACATGTTTTAAATTATTAAGTGTAGTATTATACTGATGTATTAAATACATACAATGTACACTATAAATAGATCATGTATAATACACTATGTATCTATATAAAGATAAGAAAAAATAAACTCTAATGAAAATTGCCCCAGCCCAGTCTAACTGCCCCCAGGTTTTGAGTCAACACCATCACATGCCCTTACCAAAATAAGAAAGGGTGAAAGCGTGGGTAAGCCTTTCTCCCATGGAATTGTACTTCCTCATAGCTCCTCTGAACCACATCTCTAACCCTGTGTTTAGTTTTGGACCCCTCACTGCAAGAACGACTTTGAGGGCCTGGCCCCTGGGTTCTGTTCTCCCCCTCCTCCTCCCAAACCCACATTTTCTGCAGTAACACCTGGTACAACCTGAGCCAGAGGCCCCACAGCACTCCAGGGCACACAGGGGGTACGGAGGGCAGGGGTGCCACTGTCCCAGGCAGAGCCAGGGGAAGGGAGGGCAGGCTTGGAGGGTGAGAGACAGGGACAAACCTGCTTTCCTCTAAGACTCCCAAAAGCCCATTGGAGGCTCCCTCAATAAGGGCAACCCCAAACAAGCAATGCAGGAACGATACATCTGCAAAGAAAATATTCCCTCCATCCAAGGCCTAATTCTGCTCTGCTACAGTCCCTACAAACAGCAGTGTCTGCTGCTGAACGGACCCTCCCTCCCTGTTTCATACAGAGCAGAGCCTTTGTAAGCACTGCCAAACCACAGGAGTGGAGAGAGGCAGCTGCTGCTGCCCTCTGAAGGCATCACTGGCTCTGCCAGCTAACCACAACAATTAGTCGGGGAAAAAAGAAAGAGGATGATAGAGGTCCAGATCGGAACAATTTCCTCTCCACACTGTAAGCCCCAGGCAAAGGAGGACAGCTATTTTGATGCAGACCAAGAGTGGATTAGATTAATGATTGGGTAAAGCCAAAGAAAAAAGCTTTTGAAAATGGGCTTTTTTGTTTGTTTGCCTGATGAGCGTGGGTGTCTTGTTCACACCAGCTCATACATTTCAATAAGCTAGGAGGAGGCTCGTGGCAAATGCTCTCAGGTCTCATTTACTGCAGCATTTACTTTGATTTCAAAGAGCAGGACTTTTGAGAGACTACAAGACACTCTGTGACAGGGAAATGACTAGATGGTGGCAGCTACTTTTCCCTGAAGTTTTTAAGGAAACTTTCCTGTCTGACCATTCAGGAGTCACTCTGGCAGTCACTCCCACCACTCCAGATTTTCCCTGTTGGGACAGCAGGGAAGCCCCTTCACAGCCCCACCCAGGGGTGCCCCTCTTGGCTCCCTGCACACCCCACACTCAGTCAGAGACAAGGTTTTCCTTACCAGCTCAGTCCCTGGGTTTCCCACAGCTTGGAGGGTGGGAGTGTGACTGCCAGAGCAGCTCCTGGGTGGTGGGACAGGAAAGGTTCCTTAACACGGTGCTGTCAAGCATGAGGCACCGAATTTAACCAGGACTACAGCTCCAGTGGGCAGCATCTCTCCAGCCTGCACAGGGCTTGCAGGGCAGAGAGATGTCTAACATTTAAGAGCCAGAAGAGAGACTGATGACATCCAGTGAAGGGCTGAATGGAGGAGCTCAGAGGAGCTCCACCTGCACTACCAACCGCAGCGATGCTCAGCACATAATTGCCATCCTCTGCTGTCTTCTGAAAAAAACAACAGGGTGGGGGAAAAACACAAGAAATCCTCTGCACTCCCTCAAACCTGTAATGGACAGTGGCTCTGAATGTGAGATTCAAAGTTCCAAAATGCTCATGAGAACTCCTTTCTCATTCCCACAAAAAGAAAAGAGTGTTTTTTGTAGATGTCATGCATGTACCACTTGAGAGGGACTTTTCACACATACTGTCACAGTTCCCTCCTGCAGGACAGCCTCTCCCACCCTCTCATCTCATATCCAACCACACAATCCATCAGCCTGAGATGTGCCTCAAGAAAGACAGGTTTAGCCCTTGTCATGGTGAAGCCATGAGACAGATACACTGGGGACAAGGGTGAACAAGTTTCTACTCCAAGAACCATTGGTACGTTAGTCACTAAGCATTTAGTGTAAAGAGGATTAAAAACCCCCATGGAAAAGAGGGCTGGCTTACCAGTGAGGGGTGTAAATCAGCCTCAGAAGCCTGCAGGGCAGGTGATTTACAGCACAGAGTCTGTGGTTTCTTACTGACATTTATATAAATAAATTCTGTCACTTTCTAGGTAGTCCTGGTGCAGTACTGGCTTGAACCCTGAGAATTTTGCAATTGGTCTGTCTGCTCTTTGAGAAGCCTGAGCTATTCTGACAGAACTCACTCTTTCAGGTTTAAAAAAAAAAAAAAAACAGGAAATAACAACCACAGAAAACTCCTGTGTGTGAGTCAACGCAGCTGTCTTCATAAATTTCAAGGTCAGAAAGAATGATTCTCTGACTCCAATCTATTTTTCAATGTAACAGAGGTTGTTACTGCAGAGTCTATTATAATTATGCCACAAGAATTATCAACCAGCTCTTGGTGTAAGTGGGAATTAGCTTTGAAGCCAAATGAGAGACACTTCAAACAGCAACTCCCTGAACACTCTTGCAATTCACAGCTACTGAAAATCTGCTCTGTGCTACGACAGGAGTTGAGGGTAGGTGGGACCCTTCAAGCCATTGCCTTTTTGTTTAGGGAGTTTGCTTTCCTTTTGCTCATTGCAGTGTGGTGATCAAACTATAATTAAGCCTCTAGCTTCTGTTATACCAATTATTCAGGTGAAGATTAACCTAGTCAGCTATTTCCTGTACCTGCATATATATCTCTTCTTCAGACAGGTGAGTCTCCCACACACAAGCCCATATTTGTGGCCCCAAGAGAGTGTTGGCCATGGACAGTGAGAAACTATTGATAAATAATGACAATTTTCAGTTCACTTACTTATGCACTGGAGTTGGCACTTCATCACTTGGTTTGGAGAAATGCACCCAAGCTGCTCAGACATCTGAGCTGCCACTCCTTGGGGATTTAGGACAGCTCTCACAAGGCCTGGAGAAGTGCTTGGGGCAGGATTAGCCCGCTGGAATTTATACATGAGAGAGATGTAAACTGGCACAACAATTACACAGCACTGCTCTCCCAGGTGGGTGTAACTAACAAGGGATTCCAGGCATCTTCAGATGCAAGTAACCAACAAAGGGCAGCCAGCTCTCAGGTGGCAAGTGGCAGCTATTTTACAGCATGCAATTTTGAGCACCATTGTGATAAGTATAAGCTGTGCCTTTGCTGCAAAGTTGCTTTAAAAGCTGCTAGCTCTGTTTCAAAGCTTTTTTTTTTATGTAGCTGAGTGCTTGGTGCCCTTACCTGGAGCTGTTGGGATAGCAAGGGGAAGAGAAAGCATTCTCCAAATATGTGGACAAGAAAGAATATCCCATTTAACCCATTGCTGTCCTGCCAGATCTACCTTCCACATTTGCAATATGAATAGGATGGCTAATTATCTCCTCTTTGCTCAGGGAAATACCAAACACCCCACTCTTCACACCTTCAACTAACAGGAAAACTTGCAGACTCTCCTACAGAGAATGCTGACTGTGGGCTGAATTTCCAGCTCACATACCCCAGGGAAACTCCCAGGGAAACTGTGGGGAATCCGTGCCAGGGTGGGTCTTGCTTTCTCACCTGCTTTCCTGAGTGGGAAGAGGTGCTGGCTCTGTGCAGACCTGCCCCAGGTGGGGAAGGGGCAGCCAGGGAACACAGCCAGCCTGGCCTCTTTCAGGAGCCTGGACCCCCATTTGGTGGCTCTGCCTAAGGCACACCTCTCCTTCAGGGTGAGGAAGGTGACTCTGCCAGGCCCAGGAGTCCTGCTGCTGGCACGGGGAAGGAGCCAGGTTGGGAACAGGGAATCCAGGCAGGGAGGTTTGCTACTCAGTCTACAGCAGAATTAAGAAGTTCCTGTAAGTAAGCACACCATAAATACCATAATTTGTCTCTCACTAGACCAGCAGTTTCTCCTCTCTGGGACACACAGGCTGCCTCTAAGAGCCAAATATTTTCCATCTGCTGACTCAGTGGGAAGTGCCAAAAGGCCATTCTTTCCAGGTGAATCCATTGCCATTTGGACCTAAAAATAAGGGGCAATCCAAACCCTGAAGTGTTCAGCCTGCTGCCATCAGTGCCAGCAGCAAGATGTACTGCAAGTCTTCTGATTGAAAAAAAAAGAAAAAATAAATCAAGTTGCAATCCACGTGGCCATGGGGAATATCAGGAAAAAGGCCAGTGGTACTAAGAACAGCTTTCTGCTCAGGCCCCATCAATAAGTTTATGACAGAATTGCATGGGCACAGAATAAATCCCTTACCTTCAGAAGGACACAGAGTAAAAAGAGAAGACAGATTCCGTGTGATGAGAGGTGACTCAGTCTAGGTCATTATCGAAGTAGAAGGTAACAGACTTCAGGAGGTGGTGAGAGAAATTCTTCTGACAGCTCCTCCAAGAGGTTTTCTCAAGTTGGTGACCATGGGGGTAGTAAAGACCCACCCTGTGGCTCTGTCACAGCTGTGTGACACAGTGAGCAACCCAGTGCAACCCCAAACCAGACCCCTGACCCCAAAATGTGAGTGTTTCTCATGCTGCAGCTCTGGCTCAGGGACAGAGCCTGCTGGAATCTTCCTCAGCAGAGAGCAGCCACTCAGCACTGCCCCTCAGAGCTGCTCCCAGAGCCCTGCCAGGCCAGCCTCACACTGCCACCATAGCACAGCTTTTCAGCCACCTTTGGGGTCACCCAGCCTGTAAAAGAAAAGCACCTGCAGAGGCTTGTGCAATCTCACGTGGCTGTAAATGTGGTGGCCACGACCATACACTCAGTGTGGTTTACAGAACAAGTTGTGCTTGCTTCAGTTTACAAAGTAAAGCCACCAGCTTTAATTCTCTGTCAAAACAAAACAATGGGGGAAGTGCACGATTCAGGGGGCTTGGTGCAAATTTTTGCAAAGTAACAGATACAAAACCAAAATAATTAAAATCATACATAAGTGTAAAACAAAAGAAATTCAAGTTAAAACCAGGACTAACTCCTATTAGCCCTAGAGATGATCCAAGAGTATGTCAGGAAATAAATAAATTGTTCTACTTTTCACCATAAAAGAGGATGCTGCTCTCTAGCAGAAATGGTTTGGGTATTTACAGAAGGCAAAAGGGTTACAGGAGAAAGAAGAAAAGCATTCCTAAGAGTGAACTGAAATGCTGCAGGGTGACCACCTCCCCACACACCTCAGTGTGACTAAGAGAAGGCTTTAAATCATGGCAAGGGGCCAAAGAAATTTACTGTGAGCAGGACACCATCATCTGCCTCATGCTGGAGACTGTGCCAGGGTGAGACCAGCATGGCTTGGCTGCACCACAATCCATGGCTGCCCTGGGGCAGACAACAGCAACATGCCTGGTCAGTCCAATTTGTGAACAGGAAAGAAATTTATCCTATTTTCCATCTGAAGGGAATGCTGCTTAAAGGCACATCTTCCTGGCCTCTGCTGGACTGGGGATGCTCTGAGGAGGAGGAGGAGGCAGCCAGCACAAGTGAGCCTCTTTTCCTGACATGGAAAGCACAGCTGGTGATCCAAACACTCTGCCTTTCCCCAAAGGCCAAGAGCTCAGGTGACAGCAGGGAAAAGGAGGCTCTTCCAAGTATCTCTGTCAACAGTGCAAACCACAGGAGACAAAGCAGCACCCTCATTTATCAAGGCAGCGTGGCTTGTGCTCATAGCTGGTATTTCTGATGCTTTGATGCCAAATAATAATCTGCTTTCCTTTTGCTGCACTAATGCCAAATCCTGGCAGGTTGGAGCTGTACTTCCAGCACAGTGGAGCAGAAGTTGTTTAATGCCCAACAGAAGCAGGGCAAGTTTTGCAATTAATGTCATAGCATGCAAAAAAACATCCCTTTTGCAATTAATGTCATAGCATGCAAAAAAACATCCCTTTTGCAATTAATGTCATAGCATGCAAAAAAAATCCCAAAGGCTCATCCTAACCTTCTGTTTCCTTGTACAGACACACTTATTTTACAGTCAGTACCACTAGGAGTAGATTCAAGTGGCAGTTGTGTTGTGTCCATATTTTTAATGGAATTTGACATTTAAGGCAGCATTTCAGTTCACCTCTAAGCCTATAATTACCCTTGCAAATCTGCTTAGCAAGACATCAGCAGAGTATCCCAGGGGACAGCTCAAACAGATTGGATCTGTTCCCACAGCAGCAGCATTGGAGTACCAAGTGATGCTACAAAGCAACACTGCAGACTGCAGTGCCTGGCACTGACACCTGCAAACTGGACCCACTCCTAATCTTCACAATAAAAACAAACCCAAAGACTGCAAAGAGCCCTCACTTTATCTTAAAAGCAATACTGCACTGAGTCAGATACCACTGGAGGTCAGGAGTACTTCATGAATACACTGAGACAGGGCTCCTTTCCACACCCTGCTGATTATCTTCGGCCTCAGGAAACCTGTAAGTGCTGAAAGTACCAGGGTAGGCCCAGGATGAAATATTGATCATCTTCTCCTGGTCTGGAGTCATGCTGGCCCAGTGCTGAGAAGCACCTTTACATCTCCCACACAAGTGCAGCACCTTCTTCCCCTTTGATTTTCTCTTTCATTGTAGCCCTGTCTCCAGTGAAATTTTGAGAGCAAATTGATGCCAAATTCCAGGATGCTCAGTATTATATTTTGCACCCTATTTATACACTCTATATATACCAGAACCCCCAAGATATGACTGGAGTCAAATAAAGTACATATGAAGCACTCAGCTCAGACTCCACATATACTTGGTTCTCTTCAGGCCTGGGGAAAAAAGGTAAGTCTGATTTATTCTGATTTGGACTTTTCATCCATGCCCATGGGAAGCAAAGTGAAGGATGTCCTTCTCTCCCAAGCCACCTCAGCAGACCTTTCTGCAGGATGCAAATGGTTTCATCCCTGAGTTCAACTTTAAAACATAAATGACGTGCTCAGCATTCACCACGCTAGCACCAGACGCAAAGACAACACTGAGCACAGAGGTCTCCACTGCAGGGACAAGGAACAAAGGGGAAGCACAATTGGGAAAGATGGAGAAAAACAGAAAGAATTCAGTTTGTATCACACCAAAGAAAAAGAAGGAAACCTGATGCTGAGAAGTGTATACTGGTAGAGGGAGAAAGCTTACAGAAGGCAGACTGTGCTGTTCAACAGCAAAATCTCTGCAGCCCTCAGCAGCCATTTGGGAGCAGCCTGGAACCTCCACCAACAATGACCCCAGCCTGCTAAAACAACACATCTAGAGAGCATTCTCAGCCATAAGAACCCTCGAGGCCAATTCAATGGCATGAGCAAAACTCCTGTTTTCCTCTTTTTGCCCCAGCAGGGATGACACGCCAGCTTGTCCACTCGGTGCACGCCGCTCCCCACCGCTCAGCCAGACTGCCCCAAGCTGACAGAGGTGCAGCTCAGCCCGGCAGGCTCCTGCCTGGCGCCCGCTGCCGCGCCGCCCTCGGCGCCCTCGGCGATGCTGGGCTCGCTGGAGCACTGCCTGTGGCCGAAGCAGCTGGGCTGCAGCAGGAGGCAGGAGTCCGAAGTGTCCGGCTCCTCGGCCACCATGGCCGTGTGCATCATGGAGGCCATGGCCAGGAGCTGGATATCCGAGTGCGCGTTGGCGACCGTGTGCCGGCGGATGCTGCCGCACTTCTCCAGGTACGCCTCGCCCTCCTGCTCCGTCAGCGGCGTCAGCGCCTTGGGGCGGGATCTGGAGTACCGTCTCTCTGGAAGAGAAAGAGGAGGCAGGGATGCTCAACAGCACACACACAAGGCATTGCCCACAGTGCCAGGCTGGC
This sequence comes from Notiomystis cincta, assembly GCA_013398075.1. NCBI lineage: Eukaryota > Metazoa > Chordata > Aves > Passeriformes > Notiomystidae > Notiomystis > Notiomystis cincta. Next base: position 164,762 of record VZRX01000526.1, on the reverse strand, counting down.
CTCGGGGAGCAGAGAGGATTCAGCGTGCAGAGTGCCCCACCGATGGAACAGAGTCAGGAGCTCACTAGTTCATACCCCAGGTGTTGGAGAAGGACACCTGCCTCTGCCCCAGTGAGGAGAGAGAGACCTCCCATCCTGCTGGAGATGCTGCTGCCCGCGGGAGCAGTGAGCCAGAAAGTCACCAGTGCAGCCAAGGGACTCTCTTTGGCATCCTGGGGTCTCCCCTTTTATTAAGGGGTGCAGACCGAGTAGATCACGTCCAGGTTCACGAAAATAAATGACACTAAAGTGGCACAAGTCTCCAAAAAAAAAAACATTCAGTGAGGATTTGAATTGCCATCCCTTTCCCTGAAAAATTTCTCTCAGGAAGTATCATTAGCTGTTGTCTCTGTGAAATTTCTGATGCTTACACTGCACTGTCTCTCCATCTGCCCAGAAAAAGGCCATTCTGTTGGCATTACCCCATTGTACTTTTTAAAGATCATGCCAGAAAAAGGACATTTCATCCACTTTGCAACATGTGTGGTTTGGAGGCTGGACACAGAAAACAGTGCACAGGAACAGTCCACAACAGCCTGGAGAAACGGGGCACAAGGGAAAGGCAGTGTTGTGCTGAAGAGGAAAGGCAGTGACACAGAATGGATGGGTGTGGGCTGCACCAGCAACAACATCAGGGAGGAAAAGTGCCTGCTCTGAAGCACAGAGCCCAGGCACAGTCCCCAGCCCAGCATCATGAGGCACATTCCAGGGGTCAGAGCTTGTGCCTTGGCTCCCTCACGCCCAGCAGGCTGAACCAGACACTGCTCTCCTGCCGGCTGCCACCCCCTGCAATGCTGCCTGCGAGCTGGACCCCTCCCGTGGCCGTGCCTGCAGCAGGTGACAGAGCCATTCCCGGCGGCTCCTTGTTTATCACAAACTTCACTGAATGCAGGGCCGCAGGTCACAGAGTCAGAAACCTTTAAACCATATAAAGGGCTTTCCACCAAGGCTGCAGAGCGTAAGAGTAACAGAGTGCAAAGCAAAGCACTCCTCACTGGAGGTTGTAAGAGTTTTGGAAGCTTGTATCAGGAAGAAAAGCAGAAACTATTTGTTGAACGGGTGAGCAACCAACGCTTTACCCGGCTACTGCCAGTAAAACATCAATTCAAAATGGTTCATATTTTGTGTTTAAGAGTACACAAAAATCATTTTTGAGGCTGGTTAGAGCAAATATACTCTTTAGGTTTCATTTGCAGCTCAAGCCACAGCAAGCTGTAGTGTTAAAGGGCACTGGGATATGACTCTCTTGAGGAAAAAAAAAAATTGGTGAAATTAGGCTAAAGTCTGAACATGCATTTATTTACTTTTCCCCCACTACTTCTTGCCCACAAAAGACAGTCTCTTAAAGGAGCTGTCATGCATAGCTTAACTAGAAATTTTATTTCTATTTTGGTGCCTTATGACCAGGGATACAAACTGGGAGGAGTTTTTCTGGGATTTTTTTTGCAAGCAACCTCCGATCAGCAGTGGCATGTGGATGCTTTATCTTCCCTCCTGTCCCCAGTATAAACCCTGTTTCTCAGCCAGCTGGATCCCTTTGGCACTCTCCATCCTTACCATGCAGGTTATGGCTAATTTACACAGGCAAAGCAAGGAGGGTGCTAGCAGAGAGCAGGTGGGAATGCTGCCATCTACAACTCCCCTCTGTGAGCAGCTCTGTCCCCTTTCACACCTCTTTTGCTTTATATCAACTCAAGATACAGCAGCCCTGCAGGCTGAAGCCTTATATGTACTCAGAGCTGGGATCAGACACCTTCAGTCAGGTTTCTCAACACTCACTGACCATGAAGGCTGCAGTCCAGAGGGCATTTTTGGCTCCAGAGCAGCTGTGTAGAATGCAAGCACACCCAAAGCCCAACAGTGCACTTCCCAAAAGCTGCTACAGGGAACCTACTGGGCTTCATCATCATTACACTGAAAGAAGGAATTGGTTCTGAGAAAGCAAAAAGGTGACTGAAAGAGGGAGAGAGGAAGAGAAGGAAGTCTGATTACAAGTGAAAGTTAAGAAAAAGAAGCCACCTCCACAGCAGCCCTTTGAAAATAACAAGATTATTTGCAGAAAAGTGCTGGTTTAGAGTCCATGTCTTCTACTGCAAACACAAGTTCCTTCTTAGCTCAGCACAGGGTGGAGCAGAGGTAAAAGGCCACCTTGGAAATATACACAAATAAATGACAGCTAAAATCAAAATAAATTTAATTATTTTAAGGCATATAAACTTTACAAGGCCAGTTTATATAGGTTTTCTTTTTTTTTAAATGGCACAAATGCCTCATTCAGCTGGCAGAAATCCAGGATGGCTACAAACTTCAGTGCAGGTCAGGCAGCTACCTTTCAAACTATCCCAGCAGCCTGCAGATGTCCATAAACAGCACAGCAATCAAATCTGTCAAAGTCCAACTTTTACAGGGGATTTTGGTCTAGACTGAGCCTCAGGATCAGATGTGCAAATCCACCCTGAACTGTACAACCACATTCACTTGAACAGAAGATACCTGACTGCCCAACAACCACAAGAACAAAAATCCTGAGCCACAGTTTTCCTAAAGCAATGCCATGAGTTTATTACAGGCACAGATTTCCTGAGTCCTGGTAAGTTCCTCTACCACAAGACCATCTTTTCCCAAATGCTGCTGAAGTGCAGCTCACAGCAGGTTGTGGTTCTCCTGCTTGCTACAGTTTTGCATGGAAGCAAAGGTTAAAGCTTATAAAAACAGAGGGAAACTGGAGCTTTCTTCACTTGTTCTATTTAAATCTTCTTGACTATCAAATCAGTGACACTATGCCCATTAGCTAGCCAATCTCTTCTGGCTGGCCACATGTGTAAGCAGAGCTCCTGCATCATGTGCAAAGAAGTTTCCCAGAATAAGCATGCTCTTCCTTAAGTGAGGTGTCCATTCTCTCACACAGATGTGTTTATCCATATTTTAAACACAGAATTTTAATTTGTTTGTTTGATTTTTAGGTTTTTTTAAACAGAATCCTCAGATGGAAGGAAAATCATGCAAAATCCCTGTCATCCCTCAGAATTAACATGCAACAGTTCTGCTGTTGGCAAAGGCTGGTTGATGCAGCAGCTGAAGCAGGCTAGCAAGGAGGCACAGAGCAGGCAGCCAAGGACCAGGTACAACCTCTCACTGTGGTCAAAGCAGTACACCAGGCATGACCAAGGGGTTTTAAAATCCAGTCCATCTCCAGAGACAGGGGAGACTTTGTGGGTGTGTGGAGTGATGGGGCCCTAATAGTTCACCAGATCAAGGAAAAGAAAAAGCCTGTCACAAAAATCTACATTCAGAAACGTTCATCAGGACCTTCTCAAGGGTGTTTTAGCCTTTGTTTTCTGTCTCTCATGGAGTCATGAACTGTCTCCTTTGGCAGCACAAATGCCTCCCACTACCCCATCTGTGTACCCCAGTAACAGCTTCAGTACCATGTGCATGTCTTACCAAGCAAGCAGGTGCTACCAGCGGAGCTGTGATCCTCACACAGACCTAAGAATGGTGACACCACCTGCTTGACCAGCTCTTCCAGCTGTAGGTAGCCCTCTGTGGGGCCAGTAGGCTCGTGGACACTCTGAAAATCAAACACAAAATGTCAACATTACCCTTAAAAGATTTTTGAATAAAGCTGTGGGTCTGTCAGTTCTCTCATACTGGAATATGCCAGCTGAATCAGCAAAGCTTTTGGAGCTGATGGAGGTTTGGGTGCCTTCCAGGTCAATCTCCTTGTTCAAGTCACAGTCACACCCCGTGGACATTGAGCAGACAGCTCTTTTTTCTAAGCAAGTGACAGGAAGGTACAAGGTGTGCTCGCACTGAGGATGTGCACAGTGTACTCCAGCAAGGTAATTATGCCAGGGTGGTTCTACCAGAAAGCATCTCTTTGTAGAAAAGCCTTCACACACCTTGGGCAAAGCACTGCTCTTTTCCTAGGCAGGACTGCAGGCAAAGCACCCTCTGTGGTTCATCTTACAGCTGTGAAGATGGCAGATAACACCAACCAATTTAACAGTAATTTCAGAAACTGCTCAGACTTAACTTCCTGCAAAGCTTCAATAAGCTTTTTTCCTCAAATGTGTTGCTTTGAGATCCTCTTTGCATTATTAAATATTTAAAAAATATTTCAGGGAAATTGAGGTAGCCCTTCAGCATCACCTGCTGCTGCAGTCTGGGTCACTGGAACATCAGAACAGTGAGAACTCATACAGAATTACCACTTAGCCACTTCATGAAGGTTCATTCTCAGACACTCATTATGCTGGAGAAGAAATAAAAGCCACCAGGCTGTGCAGTGCATTGGAGGGAAGGGATGCCACCAGAGGGACTTGAGAACTGGGCCTGTGCAAACCTCATAGAAATCAACAAGGTCCAAGGAAAGGTCCTGCACGTGCTTCAGAGGTTGCACGTGGCTCTGAGCAGCCTGGTCTAGTGGAAGGTGTCCCTGCCCATGGCAGGGAGGTTGGAACTAGGTGATCTGTAGGATCCTTCCAACCCAAACCATTCTATGAGTCTATCAACCCAAACATGTAATATGGCATTTTTCAGGACTGCCAGGATGGGCAATATGAAAAAAACCCAAACCAGCTGTATTTGGCATGCCTGGAAAGCATTCTGTTGAGATCTAGATAAAGAGGATCGTTACCACAGACACTCCAGATCTCTTGGGAGAGACCTCTGAAAGGTGGCCTCTCATTTTGCCTGCTGCCAAAAGGTATTTCTCCTCTAATGGGAACTACTCAGCATCCCAGCCAGCCAAGGAGCTGGTGTCAAGCAGCCAGAGCCACAGTTCATTCAATTTCCATTATCTGCTGTGATGGAGACTTACCCTGTCCTTGCAAAGCTGAGAAATCAGGAGAACTAGGGCACAAAGAGGGATTCAGACAAGCTAGATGAAAATTTATGTGAAAAAAAAGAGTCCTGAGACTGTTCCTAAATGGGGAGGAGAGGTATCAAAAAAACCCACAAAAACCTGGATCTTTCAAGGCAACATCTTTACCTGTTCCCAGGAAAGCTCAGGGCATCCAAATTCAGCTCTCATTTTACCACTGACCACTCCCAAATAAGCACATCTCACATCCCCTTCATCACATCCTCTACCCTCCCCACCTTTCCTCCAGTGCTTGCATTTCTTCAGTGAGGTCAAGATGCCCAAGTGCAGTCAGACAAAGAAGAGCAGAGGCCCCCCACCTGCAGGATTAACAGCATCTGGACAATGGAAGCTGGAAGCTTTGTCTGGACCAGGGGAAGGATTTCTTCCAACTTTACTTTTAGCAAGACCAAGTCTCTGAAGCCAAGAAGAGCAATCTGACGAATAGTCAACTCCTGACCCTGAAAAAACAAAGAAGGCAAAATCCAAGTGTAGATAAAGGGATGTGTGAGCATTGCACCAACACGTGGGCACGCAGACAGGAGGGTCCATTCTGCCCATTGCTGCCCATTGCCCCTGGTCTTTCATGCTGAGGATTCATGATACTCTTAAAGTTCCTCCCTCTCAGTCTCTCACAAATTCTGAAGTGGGCATTGCCTCATCTGTGGCACCACTAGGTTTGGAGTGAAGCCAGAAATGGGCTTGTAGTTCACCAAATGACTATGGATGTGTTCATAAAAGCCACTTGCCACCCCATTTGTTGTCCAAAGTAGCTTGTGCTTCTGGCACTTGGAGCTGAGAAGCCAGGGAAGGTTTGGTGGGGGACAAAGTTTTTACAGAGTATTTCTTAACTAAACCTATCTCTGATCTGTACCCTCTTTTTGCTCCATGTCTGCACTTCAGACCCTGCTGATACAATAAAAATCTATGAGTTAGTCCATTACAGATTTTAGGATTTAGGCTGAAGCAAAGCTAGTGAGACTGCTTGAACCAAACATCATTTTAAAAAGCAACAGCTTTAATATCCTCTGCAGGGCATTCCATGTCCTCCCAGATACTGTTCTACATCAACAACACAAGTGAGCAGCCTTAGCAGATGACATAATATTTCTCAGCATATTTAAACAGAGTCTAACTCCATTTGGCATTCTGGTGTTACCAACTTTCCCTCTGCTCTGTTTAATGTCTGCATGACTTTCTCTTGCCCCACTGCAACTCAAGAGCAGAAATTTTCCCCCCAGCCCTGCCCAGCAAACTTTCCAGCCTGAGAAGTTTGCCTTGTTCTTCTCAGTATGTTAATCTCTGCCCCATGGTCTGCTTGGGAATCATTTTATGATCTCTATAACACACTCAACATAGCAAATATTTAGCTGGAAGGAATTAACAGCAGTTAATCATTAATTCATAACAAGTTGCATGTCATAATTAACAACATTATCAATATATAAATATGAATTAAAACCAATAGTATGGAGGGCAGCTTGGCCATAATAAAAGTAGTTTGCTGTTTTAAATCACTGCTGTGTAGGGAAAAAAACATGTAGGAAAGACCAGTACCTATCTTGGAACTGTATTTCAGCAGCTGCAAACTTTTTATTTATATCATGCAGTTTATTCCCATTAACTTCATACCCCATTTCAAAATGCAAACATGTTTCTGTGCCAAGCACAACAAGATTTGCTATTCTTTTTTCCACACCAATAGTCACATCAACAGCTGCAACTATATGAAAGTCTGTGACCTGTTTACATAGTTTCCCCTCTGTACAGCAATTTAACCAACTTGGCTGCTTAAAGGTCATATTTCTGCAACAGCTATGAGCCTTGGGGTTAAAGTTAGCTGAGACAGGAGGGTAGTGGGAGTTACTACCTGTGGTAACACACACTCACATGTGGCTGACTTAGTTTCACTCCAAATGGGCAATTGCTGGGATCACAGAAGAGCACAAATAAATAATCCTGCTGATATTTGCAGGAAAGGGTGAGGAATCAAGAACATGTTGACTTTCCCACCTCCCAGAGCAGTGTACAAAGAACTGCAGCTTAATGGAAGACCTTCCCTGGATGAGCTCTCCTCACATGTCGTGACACACCCTATAAATGGTTACACACAGTTCCCTATTTCTAGGAAAAGCCCAATCTTGTTACCAGGACAAAGGCCTGGCATGAGAGAAATTTCTATTTCTTGCTGCACCAGCAACTCTCTCTGTGGTAGCCTAGAGCAGTTTACTCTGAGTTAAACTCTTGGATGTATTGAGGCAGCTTGATCTATGCATTTGTGTAGTACTTAGGTGCCTACACAGCTTTAAATATGCTGTTTACCTTCCAGTTTCTCACCCAGAAAGTGGCAACGCTTCCCAAAATTTACAGCTTTGCTGATATATTTTGAGTGACTCAGATATGGTAACAAGACAAATACAGCAAAAAAATCATGCCTTGAAAGAATCTCAACATCCCATTTCACCACTACAATGAAGTCACTTCCAAAGGCTGTACCCACAGTGCTGTAACTCCTGCCCCATTTCTCCTCAGAGACCTTTAATAGCAGGGCAGTAGATCTTTCTGTTAGGTGGCAGAGTTATTAGCATCAGTGGCTGTGACACACAGTCAGCTCAGCTGCTCCACAGCACACAGGTAGCTGCAGTGCAGACAAACCCCTACTTAAATAGGTCACTCCCTCACTGAGAGCTGGTTGCAAAAGGAGAGAAAGGGAGGGTATTTTAGTTGCACAGTTTTACCTGTCAAACACCTACCTTCCAGCATCTGCAGCAAGGAAAGAACAAAAATAAACACAGTAGAAAGGTTAGTGCCTGTCTTTGCAGAAGTCCTTTCTCTTTTAGGAAATGCCAGCTTTAATAGGATTAGAGGGAAAGGGCAAGCTTTGAGCTTTACCTGGTGCCTTTCAAACAATGCAAGGGGAAAATAATTTTAAAAGGCTCTGGAAAGAATGCCTTCCAGAAGAGGCAAAAGTCAAGGGGAGGAGGCTAGCATTTCCAAGAACATCATTCTCCACGTGAAGTACATTTTTCTTTTCCTCTTATGGCAGAAGAGTTCAAAATAGTCTGGGGAGGTAATTGGGCTGCTCATATGGAAACCCTGACTAAAACTACATTAAAAAATGATACAGCTCAACACTTCTGATGGGGTACACATCTTTCAAAATATCCTGTGTAAAAAGGTTTTACATAAAGTGTTCATTCATCCTCCAACCATAGACTTATTTGTCCCCTTATTGAAGCCTCAAAATACCCAACTGGGGATATCTCAAAGGCACAAATGGGATATAAGCCCTTCAAAAGTCATTAGGGTGAGTTAAACACATTTTCTCCTGATCTAGTCTTCAGATTTATACCTCTAAGACAAGTTGTCAGTGTTGTCACTGCACTGACAGTCCCAGCTACTTAAAAAAGAAGGAACTATAAATACAAATAGCCCAGAGCTTCAGTCTAGACAAGGTGTAGTCCAACAGTTCCAGTGTGCAAGCTTAGCTAAGCACAGAGAGCAGACAATTAGGAATAAATTCAGCCCAAAACACCATGCTTGTCCAGTAGATTTGAGTAGTCCTTCTTACAGTCAATACTTGGATAAACTCTACTTCCTCCCAGATTTAAAGGTTTTGACACGTATTTAGCCACTGGCCAAACAGTGCTGCTGGCAGAGAAGTTTCCTCTTGCCTTTAGCAGGCATTGCAGTTACATTGCTTCAGCTGACTGAACTGTAATTAGGATTACCTGGACTGGGTAGAATATTGCCTGGAGTGTAGGAAGAGTCTCTGTGAAATAATGATCCCAGATTTCAGACAGGACATCAATGCGATCCTCACCTACAAAAACAGAGATTGGGAGCCAGAGTTTAAGTGACAGGGACATTAAAAGCAAGCTGGATTTTCCAAGTAGTCTCTAATTCCCCAAATAAGAGAGACTTCACTTCCACAGTTTCTGCCCAAAACTGGGCACCACCCAGCTAAGCTTCACCTGAACTGACAGAGACACAAGGCTGTGACCATGAATTGCTCAGGCAGTGCAAGGAAGACAGTTCTGTGCAGAACAGGAGACCAATCCCAAGAGAAGAGTGAAGCCCCTCTTCAACCAGAGGCTTTAACTGCACAGCAGAGGATTGTGCAACTGCACAGCTCACAGTCAACATGCCTGACTAGCAGGGGAGAGGCCACACAGGAACAGCTGAATCTGAGCAGCAGCAGGTCACAGCCAACATCAGCTGACCTTCCAACATCACCCTGAGTCAGGGAGAGCATTTACAAGAGCTGAGCCCCCTCCAACACCCACTCAGCACCAAGCAGCAGTCAGGTACCTGTCAGGAATCCTGACAAAGGCATAGATGGCAGATGTGGCACCTGTGGAGGTTCCCTAATGAAACCCACTTGAGGCCACCCCTTACATGACTCCAGTTTGAGCAAACCTCCCCAAATGCAACTGGGTACTTCAAACGAAGGCAGACTAAGTTATATATCTTGGGATTCCCATAACAGGAATACAACTGTAATCAAATTATGCTCATAGGTTTGACTTACAGAGCTGGGCACTCCTCAGCATCTGGGTCCTAAGTTTAGCTAAGTTTTTTAGCTAAAGGTTTGCAATTATTATTTCAAGTTTTAGATCTATCCCTGGAAATCTCAGGTGCAAACACAGACTCAGGTTTAAAACCACAAGTTTCTGACAAAAAGACTTTTCCAGGATACCTCCCACAAAGCCTCAGCTGGAGCTCAGAAGCAGTGTAGACTCAAGAAGCAGTAATGGAAGATGATCACTCAAGACAGGTTTGAAGGCTCAGTCTCAAGGTCATTAAAGGCCCTGCATGAGGAATACATGTAAAATTGCAAGGCTCAAAGGAGCCTTATCACTTGGTACTGAAGTGCCTTCCTCATCTGCAGACTTCCACACAGACTTAAACTGTGCTTGCCCATGGGTTGTGCTGCTTAGGACACAGCCAGGGAGCAGACAGCCAGCAGGACTAGATCCTGAAGACACTTCCCCTTGAGCAGAGAGCCAGCCCACTAACAACCACAGAAAGGTTTAGAGAGATGCTTCACTGCGTCAGGTATGACTCTGGCTTCAAAACTGGAACTGCAGGCAGACAAGAAACTACACAACACCCCCATAACAGCTACCCATTACCAGTAACAGCCAAATGTAAGGGGAAAACACAGCAGGAAACAGATTAAGTGAATGTTTAAATTTTTCCCGCCTCTGCCTCCTACCAGGACTGCAATGCTTTGCTGTGTGCAGACAGAATGAAATGTCAGAGATAACTTCTCCTTCTGAAGAAGAAGCAAGGATGGTTTGTTTCTTCAAGAAATCATAAATCCTGCAGGCATTGAAAGAGATTCTGACAGACTGCATAAAGAAAAATCATGTTAAAGAGGCTGTGATTGAAAAACAGACACAGATTAAACCTTGCCATGCCCTGCAGCCGCTGTGTCTGGGTGCTGGGGCAGTGTAAGCTTTCCAGGAAGACAGAGCTAACCAAGAAACTTGTACAAGAAATCCTCACTGCTGTGACCACAAGACCTGCAACAAGCCCACACATTATAAAAGGAAGGTGCCCGTGAGTCACCTCCTGCAGCGATGCCAGCCTGCACAGCAAAGTGGCTCCAGAGTCACTTCAAACCAGGGACAGCAAAATGAGGCAGAGAAGGTTTTGCCATCTGCCTGGCAAATTTCATCTGACCCAAACTACCTGAGCATCTGCAAAATACTCTTGGGCAGCTCTCAGCTTATTACAGACTCAAACTCCATTTTCATAATGCTAAAGCAGATAGTGGAATAGTTTTATATGAACACAGAACCCAGAGTAAGCTGTGCAGCATTCATTCTGCAGAGCTGGCAGTGGCAGGGCAGGTACCCACGTTTTTCCACCCTCACAGGGCCAATGCTGAAGAAGCACACACCAAGCAGGAGGCTGGCAACCCCTTAACTCCTCTGGGGCCCAGACCCTCCAGCTGCCAGCTGGGTGAAGTCACTTGGTGAAGAATGGTGCGGAGGAATCCAGCACCAGCAATGACGTGAGATTATAAGCGTGGACTGGCATTTAATGACCCACATACAACAAACACACTGGTGATTAGCAAGAGATCTTCCCTGCAGGCTAGAAAACTGGGTCAAACCAAACAGCAGCTTGGTTTGAATAAAGCTGTGCTGGCTTTGCTTGAGCGAACAGTTACTGAATGTGACCAGTTCCCCCGGGTCCAGCACGGAGTGGCCACACCACACTTGCCTTGGTCCACAGGCTCTGCAGCAGCAGTCTGCGTGAACTCCACGTGTGATCAACTTCTTTCCTGAAAGATTTCATTCTCACCCAAAGGACTGGCTTTTTCTTTGCATTTACACAAAGCTTGGTAATTCAGCTCTCAAAAGCATGTGCTTACATTGAGATGCAAATCACACTGAGAAATGAAAGGCAGAAGGCAATTCCAAGAAGTTTTGCAACAGGATCCATGTCCAGATGAGAACTGCTATGTGCCCAGGTTCAGCTGCACATGAGACCCACATTCCTGTTTTTGTGATGCAGTTATGGCTGGAGGGAGCATCATAGCTCTGTGGCCATTCAAACAGCCCACCCACCCTCTCTTCAGCCTCACGAGAGCTCCCCAGGGGTTGTGTGACACCCCAGGACAGCACCAGAAAGGGCTGCACACTTTCCAGACATGCAAATCATCTCATCTGACCAAACATCAAAGCACACCTCCCTTCCAAAACAGGCCTCCTACCATACTTACCTTCACACAGCTTGACCTTCTCCTCCATGAGCAGCAAGCCTTTCGCAAGGAGCTGGTTCTGCAGAGAGAAAAGAGAGACGTGCGTTTGCCTTTTATTTATTTACAATAAACATGTCAGAATACATTTTTGTCAGATGCTATCCACTTTGCACGCATTTATCTTAAGTCTAGTCATGTTGTGGTACCTTCTTCCAGCACTGGTCTCAGTGTGAGTGCTAGATATTCTTTAATCCCCCCTCTCCTTCAGCTAGACATGAGAATGCAACAGACACAGCAGTTGAAATATCTCCCAGAAATGGGAAGGGTCACAGGGAGTGAGACAAGAAAATAAAATGGTTCTTACCATAACAGAGAAGCCACATAAGCTATACCTCAGTTACATGATGGAGGTGATCAAAGAACCAAATGCTATGAAAATATCCTATTCTTTCTTTTTGCACTTGCTCATTGCTTGTCTAACTGCACAGTAGGCCAAGTTCAGTTCCCTAACATCTACTTCTCTATTCCTCCCTATTCTCTTTCCATGAGGCCATTTTTTTTGTATTGAGAACTTGGATCATCTCAGTATGCAGTGTCAAGCTGCAGAAGAACTGGCAGGACCTGGTCTTTCTAGACAAAATTAAATCTCGTGGACCAGACAGATCAAGATATCAATATGCCTGTTTGCATTCAGGACATCCAAACACCTGATTAGCTTTTTGTTCCCATTCTCCAAATTGTAAGAATTGTGCAAAAACAACAGCTGTATTTTTTGTTCTCCCAACAGCACCAGGTGAATCAGTTATTCTGAGAAGTTTTGAGAATCCCAGAGAAAGGCACTGCAATCATCACATAACACCCTATTACTGCATCCTAAAAAAGGTACAGAGATCATACTGATAGAGAGTAAGGCCTTCTGCCTGTCTGAAAGGATTCAGTACCAGGGTAGCCCACAACAGTCAGAGATGACTCGCCCAGTGTTCATCACAGTTTTTGTTTCTAACAGAGCCGGGTCTCGGTCGCACCTTCCATCAGCCAAGGAGCAAGGCACATCTCCCTCTGTGACCCCTCTGCCTGGACACCACTCAGCCTCCTGGTGAGCTGCCACAGTGCATCCTGCCCTGGAGCTCCAGCTCTGGATCATAAGCCTGCCTCCTGGAACCACACACCAGCCTGGCTCTGCCCTGACACACAGACAGGCAGCTGAGGAGGCCGCGCAGGCCAGGAGAGCAGCACACCTCTGCATCCTCCCTTCAACAAGAAGCTACTCAAAGATGGGTATGAAAAGGAGGAAACACTGCTCTGTGACATTCTCAGGCTGGGAGATACTTATCCAACTTGCTAATTCCTGTTGTCATTGCCCAGGGGCAGAGTATATTCACACAATGAAAAAAAAGGCAACGTTTCCAAATGTTAGCAGCGAGTGGAAGGTGACTGTTTTAAGATCCTCTAGCAGAAATATGGGCTTTGGAGGGAAATATTAAGTTGTCAGGATGTCAAAAAATTCAAATTTTAGATTTGTTCAACAGAAGTCAGTTACTACACATATCATGCTCGGGATGACAACAAAAAACTTTCCAAGAAAAATCAACAGTGTGAAAAAGGAGGGAGAAAGAAATCTGCAATGAAGAAAATCATAAGGGGAAAAAAGTGAAACCCACTTACACTACAAATAATATTTTTCTGCCTGAACAATAGATAACATTGGAGTAATAGTGTACATTAATTCTTCCAGATGCTTTTGGTTTATTAATAAAGTACTTAATTTCTTTATTTTTTTATGTAGCTCAAGGCAATTACCTCTCATATACTGCAGGGGAAATTTATAGCTGATCTTTAATACTGTGTTATTGTAAGCTACTTTATAATAAAAAGGTATATTTATACACATATGAGGTTGTGATGCTTTTTTTTGTTTGTTTCTCTCAAGAAATATTAATTCCTTCTCTATCTGCATTAGACCATCAGATTTCATTTTACATATGCTTCCTGAGCACTGTGGATACAATTTTCCACATACTTTGCCTAAAATTTAGTATTATTGATATTTTCTACTTCCAAGGGATTTTTTATTTTACAGCTATGTCAGCAACCAAAATACACATTTGTACATGCTAATGGGCAGCACAGCTATATCTATTAAAAAATAGAAATATTCATCATTACTGTGTAGTAAAGAATTTATTATGCTGCTATGAATGTTTTATAGTAATTCCATGTGCTAAAGAGATTGCTTCATCTCACTCTAAAGCTTTACTTAGAAAAGCGATTAGGTCCATATAGTTACTGCAGATTTTTCACTTTTCCTCTCAGATTTTCCCTTTTCCTCTGGAAGAGACTTTAAAAAAGAAATAAATAAAATCAACCACACCTCATTTCCCTTCTCCCCATCCTAAAAATATCTGGAAATGTTACTTCTCCATCTTTCCTGCAAGAAGTCACAGGCTTAGAAACTGATTCAATCCAAGCATTAATCCCTCAGAGCAAGCCAGAAAGGCAAATTGTCATTGACAAACCCTACAGGGCCTGCTGACAAATCAATAGAAGCTACTCAATGCAGCTGCAGCAGAGGTCTGTATCAGACCCTGTCTAGATTACAGGTCTCATTTTGCTGCTGCATCCCTGCCTGCCAGAGGCAACCCAGAGGCACAGAGCTAAGAGGAAAAATAAATCTTCTGTTTGAAGCAAGCCCAGATAAAGACTTGCACCAAGTAAGCCTGAAAGGTACATTTATTTGAAATGTTCAGTTGCCACCTTCCACCTCTTTGCAATTACAGCTGAACTGGGAGCTTGGGGGGCAGTGATTCCCTTCCCTCCCCAAATGAGCTTTTCCTGGCTCCCCAGGGTGTTTTCCTCACCCTCCTGTTGGGACACCATGGGATGCTACATCCTCATTGTGGGGGGTGCAAACTTGCCCTTACCCTTTGGTACTCTGCTGTGCAGAGAAACAAAGTCCCAACTTAACACCCCCTGTTAAGACACCTACGTGCAGTTGAGAAATTTGGAGAGAGATGTTTTGCAGCAGACAGAAGTGACCTTGTGAAATCTCACAGGTTGACCTCTTTTCTCAGCACAGCAAACCAAAATAGCTGATACACCAGACACTCCACTAAGAAGGGCAGCTGAAAAAAAAGCTCTGAAGTGAACTTTCAAATGTCCTAAGTTTTTAAAGACATGATTCGATGCTAAAATAATCACTTTTCATTTGTTCCTCAGCAAAGTTGCTCCCACAACATGTATGTGTTTGCTACTCTTTAGTCATCAAATCATTGGGAATAAAAAAAAATATGAAGGCAGTCAGATATCTTATAAAACCATCTTATAAAACATGCACACTTTCCTGATAACTCCTTACTTTTTTTCTAGCACAGATATTTTCCTGTTTCTCTTCCCTGTTAGAGAAATTGAGGCAAGTTTCTCCATTCATGCCCAGTGGAGCAAATCCAGTCCCACCATCTTCCCAGAAGGTGAAAGCTGTCCCAGACACAACAGCTGGGGCTCCTCTCTCAAACCAGCAGTGCCCAGGACCTTCTCCCTCCCTCCTCCTTGGGGGAGCTGGGCATTCCCTATGGGAGCTTTGGATGCTTCCCATGCTCCCTGGGCAAAATGGTACCCACCCAGCAGACTTGGCCTGAGTCAAATTGGATGCTGCCTGCCAGGAGCACTCTGTCAGCAGCATGGGTGTGGGGCCAGCCTCTGGACACAACAAACAGGAAGGATTTTGGGGGGACAGCCGTGCCCCAGCACAGCTTGCTCTGCTGTGGGTGCGAGATTCAAGCACAAGGGTGGCGAAAAACAGCTCCACAGAAAACATCAGGGAGGCTCAAGCCATCACAGGCAACTTCACATCTTGTCTGAAAGCCATGTCTGCAGTATAGCAAGGGACAAATGAATTCTCCTGCTAAGTAACAAATAGGCCATTATCCTTGAGGGGAAAAGGTTTGCACAAATACCCATTTAATTATGGATAAATTCTGCTTTCCGTTCATGTCTCCAAGCCAAACATGGCCAATACGCCTTTTAACAGCCACCTTCAAATTCACAAATTAATATTAGTTCATAAAAAAACATAAGCTCAAAACAGAAGTAAACTGACCCAGAACATACTCAAAACAATTGACTTCATTTTGCTGAGTGAAAAAAAATCAGTTTTTCTTCAGAACGCTACGGCATTTCTTAAATGCAGCCCCCTTTTCTAGGCAACTGAGGCTTTGTGTTCCAGTGCTAAACCACACTTTTAAAAGCTCTACAAGCACATAGCCACTGCTTTGTAGATAATCTGCTGTTAACTTGAGAAAAAAAGTATCACCCAAACTAACTTGGCAAGTATTTTCTACCAAGTTATTGCCAGCTGCACACAAACACCTAC
Organism: Notiomystis cincta; assembly: GCA_013398075.1. Lineage (NCBI taxonomy): Eukaryota > Metazoa > Chordata > Aves > Passeriformes > Notiomystidae > Notiomystis > Notiomystis cincta. The sequence continues at coordinate 148,775 of VZRX01000526.1, read as the reverse complement.
CTAATTCTTGGCAGTGTTTTACAAAGCACAAATTTGTGTGAGCTGCAGCATCTCATACCTAGAGCATTCCCCACCCCCATCCTTTTTTCTCTAACAAGAGGGGAAATACTGACAGAAGCAGAGAGATCACTTCGATCCTACACAGAGCAGAAATTGCAAGATAAATATGAAATCACATCCTAAAATGACTCTTCCTAGAGCTGGTTCTGTTCACAACAGATAAAAGAGAAAGCCCACTTAAAGAGATGGAAATGAGGCAGGGAGAGTAAGGAGGAGAGCAGAGCAGGCAGAGCAAGGAGGCAGCACCGCTGGATCTGAGCACAAGCAGGCAGGGGGGAAATCCTGCAGCCCTGGCCCTGCACTGGGGGGTCAGGGCTCCAGCTGGGAAGCTCCTGCTCAGCACACCGAGCACAGCACGCTCTGGGCTCCACTGGAAGGAGTCACACACCTACAGAGCCCGTGGGAGCAGCACCTGAGCAGAGGTGTCCCTGCTGCCACCCAGGAGAGCAGCGCTGAGCTGCCGGGGACCCCTCCGTGATATCAGAGCTGGGCAGTTGCTATGGAGCCTCTGGAGCTGCTCCATCAGAGCTGTTCTAGAAAGTGCCAGATGAAGCAGAAGTAATCAGCAGACCTGCACAAACAGAGGTTCCCAGGCAATGAGGAGACAAATGCAATAATAAAGACCAGCTTGACCCAAAAGAGTCTTGCAGACACACAGCTGAGCTCTGCAAATCACACAAGTGTGGATTTTGTTCCTCGTGCAGCAGCCGAGCTGCTGCAGCCCCTGGCAGCAGGCACAAGACAGCACTTGGCCAGAGAAAAGCCAGTGCTGCCTGTATCCCGCAGTAACCATCACTCCAGCAGCCTACACAACCACTTCCTTGCCTGGCTGTGAAACAGGTAGACACAGAAACCTGGCATCAAGGAAGGATGCATCACACCCCCTGCATTTTTCTCCTTGGCTAAGCAGACACGTGGCCTTTTCAGCTGCTAGCGAGGCTTTACAAAGCAGCCTTTCAAAGGAGCGAGCAAACATCACGAGAGATGCTGGAGTCATCTCTCCAGGCTGGAGATCCAGGAAAACATGCAGTGGGGACCTAAACAACAGGAGAGGGAGGAGTGCAGGGCCCTCCCTACCCCTGCAGCCACCTTGCAGAGCCAGGGAACCTACATGGAGAGGGACTCTGACCACAGGAAGGTTCACCAGCACCGCTTCTGACTGCTCCAAAGGGAGAAGATAAAATCAATTCTGGTTTGGATCCAGGCTTGCCTCACTGCTGACACCACCTACTTTTTGGCTATCCATTATCAGCTTGCTGCTTGGACTTTGCTTGACACCCCAGCAGCGTGTGCTCTGCATGCTGCAGCTCCTGCAGCTTCCCCTACAAACAGAAAGCTGGTCCAAGTCTGAGTCAGGACTTGCCGCCTCCAGCGGGGCTGGGCTGCAGCAGGCTGGAAATTATGTAACAGCTTTGCTTCTGGTTTTAAGACATCACAGATCTCATTGGATTAGATGAGGAAACACAGTCCACTTGCCATTCCTCACCTACCAGCTCTGCCAGTGCAGGAGTGGACATCAGGCATCAGCTCTGGGCATTTGACTTTGTGTATTTGCAGCCTATGGGCTCTGGGAGAGGTTACAGTGCCTGGGAAGGGATCAGGTCTCTCTGCCTTGGGAGGAGACAGTTTGGAGTTAATACACATAAATGCATTTCCACTTTGCCCGCCCATGAGTTTCAAGATTAACAAGCCCACATAGAGTGAAAAGACACAGTTCACCCCTTCCAAAGGTTTTGTTTCAGGCTGTTTGCAGAATCAGGCAGATAATACATCGATTTATCAACACTTGCTACATTTAATATTTAAATTTTTCTCTCCACAAATACGAGGGTCAGACAGGAAAATAAAGGGAGCTTATCTGAAAAATCACACAGCTGCACCAGAGAAGTCCCAACTGCCACTACACCCTGCTCCAAATCCCAGCCCCTTACCTTCCATGGTCATAGGACTTCCACCTATTGCAGTTCAGCTGATCACCAACAAACTAACCCAGCAGCAAGGGCAAATAGTGCCCTGCTGGGTTATTGAGCAGAGGAAGGTACAAAGTGCCCCTTCTCAGCAGCAGGAAATTCTCAAATCAGTTCGTGGGCAAACTCAGTACTGAAAAACCTGGAGCATGAAGCACTGCTTTAAGGCAGATCTGCAGCAAATGCTACAAGTCCCAACTATCTGGCATTTACACTCAGGCTTCAATCCAAGGAGATGGGTTGTATATACAGGAGGATTGCTAAAGCAGCAGATTTATAAACACAACTCTCCTGCAGAATGAAACATCTGAGTTTCCACTGCAGCCCTTATGGGAATTATATTTCTCTTTCAAAGACAAAACAAAGACTCATTAACCCTGATACGATGATGGCTTGGTAGCAGAAAAAGACTGCATAACCTCCAACCATTTCCTAAATATTCCTTTAGCAATTTCAGGAGCTAAAAACTGTTAATTTGCATGAGTGGTGATGAAAAGGACTCATGAGTAATCAAGTTGATCACAAAGGTAGCTTTGTCTCACTATAAAAGCTCTGTTCCATTTTAGTCTTAAATATTCAATGGTTATAAAAAAAACATGCATGTGTGAGTGTATAAAATTTACATAATGTAAAATCCCAAACTCTTAAGACAAATGTGATTTTAAAGTTCCTCTTAGTGGCTCCAGTTATAAGTGCCATGGCATAAGAAATGGAAAACATTCAAATCAGTTTATCACATCTAAGCATTACATGATCCAGTTAGTTGCTCTAATTGCTGCCAGGATATGTAAAACTGCCTGGTTACACAGAGAGCATATTCTTCAGGTCCATTTCAATGCAAGAGGACAGACAACTTGGTTCTTGGGAGAGCTTTCAGTGGGCTTTAACAGATGTCAGAGGAAGTCCCTGCCAAAAGATGCACTTCCACTCCACTCCACTCTGCATCCTGGTGACCCACTCCCAGCACCTCCCCCATGTCAGAGGTGATGACCACAACACGTCAAAGGAAGTAGTTGGAAACTTTGTTGTTTTCTTTCTTTCAAGGTTATTTTTCAGCCAAATCAGCAGCTTGATTCAACTCTGCTCATCTTGGTGGCAGCAGTAGGGCCATAAATCAGCTTGCATCAGCAGTGAAACAGAACCCACAGACAAATTAAATAATGTTGTCAGCCCTTCTTTGGCTCCTGAACAGTCTTTCCCCACTCCATGGCCCTAAGATTTTTGAGGAAAGACATTCAGGAGGGAGTGGTAACTTTTATCATGGGCATATGATGTTAGTCTAGAATCAGAAACAAGTCTGCATCTTAGCTTACACAGGGAAAAATCTCACTCCCAACAATAGCCTTTATCTCACAGTTTGTCTCACAACTTGCCTGCACCAAGAGTTTTACCTCAGGCTAAGTCTGACAGATGCCAAGTTATCCTTTTGACAGGGAGCAAAAATACCCCAGAAATTAAATGTGAGTGCTGGTGGCTGCCACCCCACTCAGGGTCTAGGAAACATCCTGCCATGTGCTGCCAGCAGCTGCCTCTGCAGTAAACAACTTGTGCAGAGAGGGGCTGAGGAAGTGAAACACAACTGCCCCTGGGGCTGGAGTTTTCTTCTCACTTGATAGCACAGCAGGGGGATTTTTTTAAGTCATGTAATCTAATAAATCACATAATCTGATAGGAAACAACACTAGTCTTCTTTTTCCTCTTTTAAGCTGTCAGCACGCACACAGCAGCAGCAGCCACTTCTAGAAAGTACAGAAATTTTCTCTCTCTCTTACTCAAAGGGAAGAAAACCCTCATGTTTCCAGCAGCTCCTCTTTTTTTTTTTTTTTAAATCAACACTACACTGAACAAATTAAAACACTGAAAGCCATCAGTGCCTTCTAAAACTCCTCCAGCAGGCTTTCATGTGGTTACATGTGAAGCTCTGTATATCTGGACAGTATCAGTAAAAGGCAGCAACATTTATTCACATTTGTGATTGTTCAAGTCTTTCTTCATCTTTCACATTTTCCTTTTTCAGAAGCTGCATTTATATTTGTGGGACTAAAAGGCAAACAGCACCCAGGTTGATTTCCTGCTGATAGAAACTTCCTTCTCTTTGCCTCCTCCTGCCTCCAGGCAGTCGTTCTCTCTTCTCTTTCCCTTTGCTGGCCCCCCTTGTAGAAAACCTACTTTTGAATTCTCTACACTCAAGAAAAGGCATCCCATCTTCTTTAAAAACTTCAAGTGAATTCCTTGTTGATCTTGGCAGGCTACTAGCAGCCTTTCTTAAGTGCAAAGGAAGATTATCCTTAATTCTGCACTCACATCAATAAAAATAATTACTCACACAGCTATATGGCCTGCATTTAAAAAGTCCAGTACCTCCATCATCTTCCTCAGCAAAACAAAAACAAAACTTGTAGGCTACACACATGAAAAAAAGGATCCTAATTTTGTCATAGGCTAAAAAGCTGGAGAGAGCAAACCTCAAAACAAAGCAAAGTCATGCAATACCTGAAAGTAATCTGTGATGAAGGATCCGAGTTCGCTCTTCAGCAGCCGTCTGTAGACAGAAGGAATGGAGCCATGAAGTAGCAGCCACTGCTGGTCATTTCTCACAGGTATATCTGCATTTTACCACCAGTCACACCAAAGATAAGGGACTGCATGGGAATGGGTCATTTTGGCCACAGTTAGATTTCTCTTACCTATGTATCTTACAAAGGCTATTCTCAAACTATAATGGAATTAAACAGTTTCTCTAAGGTCTTCTAATTATAAACCATATACCTGGAACAAGCCAAAAAATCCACAACTATTACCCCTCTGAATGAACTCAAAGCTAGGGAGAAAATTTAGAGTTATTTAGATTGAAATCCATCATTTCTTCTGCTTTTTTGTTTAAACAAAGGTGCCTTTCATGTCACTGAAGATAGCATATCTCCCTAATGCTGTACTTCCTTTTCTCTTGGAAGTAAAAACTGGGGATGAGGAGAGGAGAAATGAAGCAGAAGCTGCAGCCACATTTTAACTATCACATTTCAAAAAATAAAAAAAGCATATTTTCCAGGGAAGAAATAATAGAAATTTAACAAGAGGTGTTTTAAATACATACAAGCAAAAGCCACTCTAAAGAAGTATTTCTGAAGAAAATTGTTGGCTGTGATAAAAGTTTTAAATTCCAATACATATCTGTATTTCAGAAAAATTATGTAAAAATCAGGACTGTTTAACATTAGAGGTACAATTTAAAAAATCAACTTAGGAAGTTCAGTGCATTTGCACTTTAAGCTTTCGGTGACTGAGAATAAATTCTGTAGCAGTAAATTCTGCCTAAAATTTAAAGGTTGCCCAACACTCTCCAATGTCAAACACTGCAATTTCTTCTTCTAAGAGTTTTGCTTTTTACCTATGTGAGGTATAATCAAGAATGCTTTAAAACAGCAGTTGAATCAGGGACCATCCAGTTCTTAGGCTGGGTTTTTACCAACACAAGACACCACTTTACTTAATCTCTGCTCAAAGTTACACTTGACAGCCCTCCTCTCTAACCATTTTGCAGTGCTTGCCAACATGCCTTTACTCTTTCTCTCTCAGAGTGCTTATATTAACCCACCCAAACCAAAGCTCTATTTCTATGAGATCAATAAGTCAGGTAAGTTTTTGGGGGCCCATTTGCCAGAAGCTTTTCCACTGGCTTCAGCCAAATCCAGGAGGCTCTCCACCAGCTGACTGACAAGCCCAGCAGGGTTTGGCTTCATGCACCTAAGAGTAGCAACCTTAGAAAAAAAAAAATCAAGGGAGGGGTCTCCTCCTAAGCACGGCCAGATCACCTCCTGTTTCCAGAAATTCCATCTCCCAAAGGCATTTCTTACATTTCTTTTCACTGTCACAACTGACTTTCAGAGCAGTAAAAAAAAAAAAATAAAATAGACAGGGAGATGGTATCAAATCACAGGAAGATAAAATCTTGGTGGCAGCAATCCAGAGCAAAATGTTACCACCTGCTCATCTCCTGGTCCTGTCATTACCATCCTCCTTTAAAACTGTCCCGTGCTTCCCTCTGCCAGATGACAAAGCCTTGTGCAGACCCTGAGAGCCTCCTGCTGCATTTGCCAGCTACAGCCCAGGAGCCAAGTGGAGAAGTATGAGCAAGGAAAATGCACCAGCTCCACTTCATGGTACACAAGAGTTGTGTGTCTCAGAGGTCTGGCTCTTTTCCAGGGTCAGGCTGGAGATTCACCCTGTGCTGGGAGCTCCATCAAGACCCACAGGTGTGAGGCTGCAGGTGTTCACACAAACACACACGCAGAGGCCCGTCCTTTGCTCCTTAGATGGGCATTAATGAGCTACTGGGATGTGAAATGCTCTATTTAAAGAGTGACATTTGGAGATGTAACCAATGCTCAGGGCACCTGCAGGAACATTAATCATGTAATTCAAGGTGAGTGCCTCCAAGTACAGCCTGGCAGTGCATGTCTGTGGAAAAGGGCATTTCCCCTCCCACCATCAGCACTGCTCCCAGAGCACACACAGCTGATACAGAATTTCCTGTTCTCTGCCCCATTCTCAACAGTCTGCACTCACTTCAGGAACCAGCATGAAGAGAGCATGGTCCACTGGGCCAAGCCCAGACCCCACAGCAGTTCTGCCCAGTGTACTGCCTCCCTGGAAGGGTGGGAAGGAGCACCTGCTTGCACTGCAGGGAAAAGCAGGATGCAGCCACTGCCCCGGGCAACAGCCAGGGAGGCGAGTCACAAAGCCCAAAGCCGCTCCCCAAGCCTGCTAACAAGCTGGGGCTTTAGGTATTTCCCAAGCCTTATGACATCTGTTTTTATTTTCATGTCCACAAATACTCATCCCATGGAGAATTAAGGCTGCTCCAAGTACTTAAACCTAACTTGAAGACTTCTGACCTGAACACACTAAAATATCATTAAAGCACAAGATGCTGCCCTTGCTCAACTCTCAAAAGAAATTCTATTAAACTTTTCTGGTTTGGGACTAGACCAAATTGGACAGAGTCTCCTGCCCTGATAGCTGCATTTATTTTGAAAGTAGGGAAAGGGGTAGTTTAGATTGCTGTTCAGTACATACTTAGCTCAAATTGCCATTTGAATCTTCTGGAGCTCCAACAAATGTAATAGGGATGAGAGGAGGGCATACAAAAGAAGAAGTGGAGACATGTATGACAGCACATTGATGAATTAATATAGATGCAGTGGTAAAAAGAGAAGAAGGAGGAACCTACATCCATGAGCTCTGACAATACCCCTCTCAGGAGCACTTGGAACCAAGGCAAGAATAAATAGCTCTTTATCTACTCTGCAGTCCTATCTACTGCTAATCAAACTTTCCAACTAATCAGAATGAAACCAAGATAATCACGAAACCTGCTTTTAAAAGAAAATGATACTTTTAACCATCATTAGCATCAGTGACAAAAAATGTTAGCTAGGCTTTCAGCTTTTTATCTTTATGTTCATATTTTCAGGTTTTGCTCTGCAATTATCATGTGAAGATTAAGCTTTTAAATTAAATGCTGTGGTTTGCTTTAAAATGGTTCTGAGAAGTTTGGTTTTAGAAATGGGATGCCAATATTATCATGTATAAAACATATCCAGAAGAGGCATAGCTCCCAGGAAGGAACAAAAAAGCCTTACAATCCAAGTCAATACACAAGCTGCCCTTATCAAAGTTATGTATCCACACAAGTTGGAGCACAATTATCCAAATACCCCCTGCAATTCACATCACTCAATAGCAAGAAAGAAGTAAATCAGCCAGAAACCCCAAAGCTGTAGTTAAGTTTTCTTTCATCCCTTCTCCTCCCACCAATATCTTCTACCTGTGTTCTGAAGGAAACAGACCCCAGCAAACACCAAACAGGCAGAAACAAAAATCCATTTTCATGCATTGTAGCAACCCACCTGATATTTTCATTGAGGGTGTAAAGTTCATTGTTCTGCAAGCCTCCCCCTTTGAACACATTTATCACTGCTGTCTGTACACTGCCAAAAGTAGAAATGAAACAGGACAACATCCATGAATAACAGTGTGATTTACCACAGAGCACAGTGTGAGCTAGACACCAAAAGCAGAGGTTACAACCAGGTGAAGCTAAATGCCCGTAAACACTTCCACTTTTTCTCACCTTGAAATCCTTATTCTTAATTACCTACACCTCCCCTGAGAGACAGAGCAGAACCAACCTCAAGTTCTGCCTGGGGTAAGCAAGGGAATGTTTCCACAGGGACCCTGCTCTGCTGGGCCAGATGTATCTTGAACAGAACTGTTTGGGAGATCTTTGCTCTGTGCTGCAGGCTAGTTGCTATGAGGAGACAGATTTTTTACTATCTGTCAAACACATCACACTGCATTATCCAGTGATTCTGGCAGGAACCACCCACTCTGCAGCACCTGGCAAGGCCCTGACCGTGCTGGAAGATGTTCTGCAGCCAAGATCACCTAAGTCAGAGCTGAGTTTAAGCCCTGTTAATGCTTGTAAGATGCTGTTGGAGTATCTTCCAATTCTCTCACCAGCACAGAGGAAGTCATAAAGTGATAGCAGACAAGAAGGTTTAGCAGGTCTAAAGCTTGCCAGGCTAACAAGGGCACATGTCATTGCCTTGACAGACATTCCCTTCTGTGGGCCAGTTATGGCATCTGCATGTTTCACAGGCCTCAGCTCACTACCATGGCAGAGAACTGCAATGCTTTTGCCAGGCTACTTTTGTGTGACATTGGTAAACTGAGCTAGGTCAGCAAGCAAGAACAGTCTGCAGAGCACAGGGCTGGTGCCAGGTGGCAGAAGGGAAGGTGGGAACACCCACTTCTGGTAGCAGCAGACCATTAGATCAGATCAAGACACAGGACATCTCACTCTTCACTTTTCACATTGTTTTTCCAGTTGCCATTGCTGCATGACACGCACAGCAGACAGGATTTAGCTGTCAATAGGAAATGCTGGTAGAAGCCACATGCTTAGTAGTTGCCAGAGGAACTTGACTGTGATAAAAGCTTCATGACATGCAAATAAATGCCGTTGTGAATTAATAAACTGCCATTTATTACAGTACTAGCAATGTGTTTTCCTAAATGGTACTTAAAAGATGCAACTGTTAACAGAAAGCAATTCTGCTTTACCTCAAGACAGTATGGCTGAACAACACTGGCCAAAGCCAACTGAGCACTGGTAGGTCTAAATTTTTCAGCTCTACAGATGCTTTGTCTAGCAAAGCCTGGACATGCCAAAAATTCACACATGCTTATAAACAAATGAGCTTAGCCACAACTGGTGTGAAGCACAAGCGTAAGATACACGTGGCCCTCACTGAAGAGCCACTGCAGGGCAAGAGCTGAGCCTGGTGGGTCTGCTCACCTGTTCCAGGCAGAGTTGGAGCTGAGCTGCATGGCCTGCCGGGCTGCCTGGAACCGAGGCAGGTCGCTGAGCACAGGGGAGCTCATGAAGCGAGGCCGGGGCCTTCGGAACGAGCCCATCTTGTGCACCTGGAGCGCAAAGGACGGAGCTACGGTGAACCCTCCTTTCATAGGGTCAGGTGGAGTGGAGCAGGACCATCAGAAAGGCTCTTCTCTTGAGGGTTCAAGCATTGATTTCAGCAGTGTCAGTGAGTCTTCAAGCCCAAGGACTCAGTCAAAAGCCAAGAGTCAGGCCTGGCCTAGCAGTTCCCCGCCGTGTCGGGCCGTGACGTGCGCTGCATGGTGATGAGCTGAAGCAGTCCTGCAATGCAAAGAGAAAGGAGAAGAGTAAGGCACAGAAGGGAGGGAGGAAAATATCCTGTGCCATTCACAGCAGCTTCGGGAAGACTCTGGAATTCCAGAGCTCTTCAACGGCCCCATTTCCCACCTTGCCCCTTAAACAACGACCCAACACAGCCAGTCAGGAACGCAGGCATGGTCTCTCTTTTGACTTCAATTAGCAGAGATCCCTCAACTCTTCTGCCAGAGGGACTTTACAAATACCTTTAAATACAGTTAGCCATTCAGCCTGGTTATAAAATAGTAGTAAGTGGAGAAAGAGAAAACCATTCCACTAGAGAGATTCAAAAGATGAACAATGGAAAAAAAGATGGACAAAACACCGTGCTTTTTTTTTGAGAAGTGCTGTGCAAGGGAATAAACCCACTTGCTATCAGTTCACTGCAAAAAGGATATAATAACGAACTTCTTCAAAAGAGTTCTGACAACCAGATATTTTGAGCACAAGCAGGACTTTTATGTTTCTGGTTTTTCTACAGCACTAGAAGTAATTGCTAGGCCAATTATGAAATGCCCGTATTTTCCACTCTGATCATCATCTCCATGTAGATGACTATGTAGCCCCAAGTAAACCACAGAAATAGGAGAAGTAAGCTTGAATAAAAGCCACAAAAAAAACTTTGGCAAAGCTTCTGTACTTTGAAATCCTCCCACTTCAGATGAATACAAGCAATAGATGTAGCTGGCAGTTTGGAGAATGAGATGTGGGAGACAGGAGAGCAGAGGGGAAAAGAAACAAACAAAGAAGTTGTGTAACTGAACTGCACATGAAAGATGTAACACAAAATCTTTTTTCCACTACATCTCCAGCATGAGGTGAAAAGAGAGATGGTCAGACAAAAAAATGCTATGTATCTGCACTAATTTACTAGTGCTCAGTTCCAGGAAATTCTTTCCACTGCTCAAACTATAATTAACTCTTAAAAGTAAGAAAACAGCTTTCTTCCCACCTGGCCAGCCCCATTTTACACTGAGCTCACTTTGCTACCCCAGTTCAGCACAGCCTTGGCAGACTGTGATCAACCACCATGAAGCCTTTGCAAGGCCCTTGCTGTGCCATGGACACCACATGCCCTGCCAACAAGAAAACTAATGGAGAAAACACAGGGAAAACCCTTCATTTTTTAGGCACTGAAACACACAGTACTGTCATTCTTGGTGCTAGTCAAGAAATAAATATAGTTGTTATACCCTCACAATTTAAACAGTTTGCAGAGATCTCTGTGGAACTGGAACATGGCTACAAGTGCAACTTCTTCCTGTCTTTAGACAACTCCTGGCTGTCTTCAGAGATGACAAAGCCCAGACAGTCTTTTGTAACATAAGCTTTGCCTTAACTGTTGTTGCTTGAAAGGGCAGCAATTTATTGATTCTTTGGCTGCTCTGTTACAATTAAAATAAAAAACAAAGTCATAACTTTTAGGCATCAAGACTAAATGTAAACTAGTACAACCAAATCAGCAGGATCTTTTGCGTGCATTCTGCAGCAGCAGCTCATTTGACACTGCCCACATGTTTTCAATCTGTCAGTAATTTCCCTACTGACAATTGTAACCACATCAGAAATCACCAGAGGAGAAAGCTACAGCACCTTGGAGAGCTGAGGCAGGTCCTTCCCACAGCAGACCAAAGGGTGGCCACAAGGCAAAGCCCAAGAGGAGTGGCTGTTTCTGCCACAAAACAAGAGCTCATGCCAGTGTTTCTCTACAAGTTCCAACACTGACAGCATGAGGAGCTGAGTGACAGCCCACTTCTCCCAGCAGCACTGTAAAATTTCTCACTTAACAACCTTCACACATAGAAACACAGAATAGTTTGGGATAGAAAGGACCTTGGAGACCATCTGGTCCAACCCCCCTGCCACGAGCAGAGACACCTTTCACTTTCAGAGGTATAAAATGCAATATAAGCATTATTTCTAGCAGGCATTTAACAGGGCTAGAAAGCAGTGGTTAAGATGTGCTTGCCCACAAGCCTTGTCTTACCACAGTTCCAGGTGCCACAAATGCATGCAGGCACCTTTCTCCTCAGCAACAAAATCACTTTATAGGATGCATTTATATTCATTTGAATTATATTAAGTTGCAAAGGGAAGGCTTAAGTTCAGAAATGTAAATCAATATAACAACCTCTGTGCTTTAATATATATAAATTTAAGTATGGAGAGGAAGTTCTTTGGCCCCTTCTGTGCAAGCAGTAAAACATCAGGATCAGGAAAGTCTCTTCTGAGCTTGGGCTATGGATTTACAAGACTGATTCCACACATCAGAACTGTGGCATTACAGTGGGCCCCTTGATGAACTTCCTGAACACTTCTAACCTAGGGAATGTGCTTAAGCTCATTGAAACATACATGTTGTTTTCCTTAATCTCTGTTCAAAGTCACCAGGTCAGATAAAAACAAGCTCTTGCCTGCAAAGAGCAGATAAGACACCTCTCTTCCTCCCCCAGCCCAGCCTGCAATGCCATTACTGTCAAGCCAACTTTATTTCAAAATGCCATTAGGAATTTAAGGCAAGATCTTCTGCTTTAGGACCTGATTCAAAGTCTTATTTTTATTTCTTCAAGACTCAAAGACACACACCTCTCCTATCTTATCTAAACCCAGTAACTATTAAATGGCAGGCACACCAAACTGTGTGCCTTTACTCTAAAGACAGGCTAACCCTAAATGATATCCAAACATGACTGACCCTCATGTTATCAGAGCTGGAAATGCCAGTCTGTGAGAAAGACCATCCTCTCCCCATGCACACAGCCCATTTAAACTATTTTCAGAGTTCCATAAAGCTCAAAGTAACAGAGTTTACTAGAAAATTGACTTTTGTCACACGTACTCTGCAGATCCTGTGCACCCGAAGATACAACAAAGCACCTGAACCCAATCAAACACTAACATCACACCAGATTTTCCTTCCAAAGCAACCAGCTTCCACTGAAAGTTTCCCCCAAAGCAAGGAAGCCTTGCAAATAATGCTTCTTTTCCACAGGGAGGTTGCAGCAGCAGTTTCTTGGCAATATCTGTGGTATGCATTCTGCAGCGTGCAATTTTTTGGCTTTTTACTGGGAGAAACTACCCCTGTGGCAAGAAAGGCATTAACATAGTTATAGGTTAGTAAGAAGCCCTCATGGTATTCAGGCTATTTGAGCTATTGAGAATGAACAGCATTTAGCAAAATGCTGAGCAAGGAACAATTTTCCTTTTCATTTTTGCTGTGAAAACTCTCACAGAATTATGCAGAAATGTTCAGAAACAGACCCTGTTCTCCTAGAGGCTTTCAGTATAAACTGCTTCACATCTGCAGTTTCTTCTTGCTAGGATTAAAGTGGTTTAGAAGGCTACAAAATAAAACTTACTTCTAATAATCACAATCCTATTAACAACCACAGAACCAGAAAAAGCTTTACAGAGAAGCAATTCCTTTTCCCCTTTCACACAGAATGATGGGAGACACCAGGATGCAGCACATTCCAGGCACCAAGCAACATTCCCTCCATCAATTATAAAAGGCATTAAGACTCAGAGGCTGAAGTGCAGTGACTGCATAGGACATACACCAGATGATCTTTCACTGCCAGGTGCTCCAGCTGCTGGGATAATGCTTTACATGGCATCAGGGAATTTCAAACCCTTTGCCAGCTGATTTATCCTAAATCATTCCCCACACTCCTCATCTTGCTTAGTGACCCCACACATCTTTTTTGGCAAGACATTTGTCATGACAGTCAGAGGGATAGGTATTGCTCTTCCTTCTCCTCCAGATATCCTATCCCCCAGTCCTTTTGTTTTCCTTATCCTTGATCATCATCACAAAGTTCAGCTACCAAAACCCTCTAGACCTCTAACAAGGCAGATATGTCATCTGTGTAAAACTCAGGTCTTCAAGGGAGCTAACACTGCAGAGATGAAAGTCAATGTTCCAGCTGAGGCAGCCCAGCAGGACGATGAGTCAATCTGACAACAATGTAATTTCATTCACTTTAATTCATCACATCTGAGTAAACACTTCTAGGATTAATCTGAATCTTTAAAGAAAAGAATTGAGCATCAAGACAAATCCTTTTCCAACACAGACAGATACAGACATTTATAAAAACATTACAATCATGAAGCTAGGAAATTTTTATTATTTGTTTTCTGTTAGCCATGAAAAACAACAGAGAAATCATTATAAAATGATTTCATGACCTTTCCCTCCCAACAGACTATAATACATCTGAGTGTCTGGAGAAAAAGCAAGATCTGGCACTACCCCTACTCCGATGTCTCTCCACTAAAGAAAGAATAACCCAAATTAAAAATTGGCAGCAATTCCTCTTCAAATTATGAATCTTCATGATAATTTTGGGCCAAGAAAACAAAAGGCCCATGGTAAGTGAGATTTAACAGAACAGACCTTTAAAAATTCCTCTGATGTCTTCTCTGCAAAACTCAGAGCAACAGCTGCTAATGGAAGTGACATGGCAGAAAAAACAACAATTGTCTTTGTTTCTTAGAAGAAAATTTTCACCAAGATTACTTCACAACAAATTCAGACCAAAAAGCCACAAGTCCAAAAGTAACTCTAAAACAGGTGGCAAGGGAGGGAAAGAAATAGTGGAGAATGAAACAGAGCAATAGAGGATGATGGGTTATCCTGACATAACTGATGTTTCGCCATTTAATTATTTTTAGTCTTAAAAATCGCCCTTCACAAAGAAAGATATACACTTGTGTATATTTCTCTTTTATACACTTTGTGTAATTGTGACATTGATGAGCTATGATCATAAAATACACAAACTGGATGCTGCAACATGCATCTGAATATTTCATAATCATTTTGAGTGTAGAAGAAATGTAATCTCTAGAAAAATGCCCCACTGTACTAAGCCTACAATGCTTAATGAGTGGTTCCATCCTGCCTCAGACACAAAAAGCATGCAAAGAGCTAACCAGATTCTTGTTAGCTGATTCTCCTTCCAGCCCAATAAATCTTTAACAAAGTATGTGACTGGCAAAATCCTTGATACGAGTTCAACTGACAAGATCTGAAGACACTACTTCTGACAAAAATCCCTCATTTACTTGCATTTACAGCCACACTGAGAAGTGGAAAAGCAGCCCACAACTTGTAACTTGGAGTCTTGTAGGTCATCATAATTACACATGGCACATACATGAACATAATTTATATTCTAACACAGACAGTATTTGCCACTGCTAAATTAACAGCATATTCAGTTCTTCTTATAGCTCCCAGTTGCTCAGTTTCTTAAAATTAAATAAGGTTTGATCATCATCTCTCCTACTTTTCAGGAGAGAAGATGATCAGATTGAGATTCCCTCAGTAACTAGCAGAGGGTATTTCTGGTCAACAATGATCAGAAGCTGTATCTTAGATAAATCTCAGAAGCTTTTGAAAGCAAGAGTGTCAAAAATGCTGGAGCAGTCTAGGGTCCAATTTCAAGGCATAGTCCTTCCTACACCCTCATCCTTTCATGCCTTCACACCTTTGGCTGTCTGACCCATGAAAGGTTTAGTGCTTACTCCACAGCCCACAAAAACAACAGCAATCTAACTAAATATTGATCTCAGTATGGTTTGAATCAAGTCCTGAAGCAGCATGGAAAAGTGGTGACACTTTGTCTTGTGAGCAGCTCCTCACAAAAGGAAAAGTACACCTTCAGGTGTGCTCATGCCAGCACCAGGAGCACAGCCCAAGCTAACAGACATTCCCAGTTCAGGAAGGTAAGTGGAAGGATGTAAGACCAGCCTGCAGATCCTTCAGTCTTGTCACAGGGTTGATTCAAGTCTCAAACTTTAAAAGACAGCTTCTTCCACCCATGAATTAATGGCACTTGTTTCTGAAATCCCCCAAATCAGCTCAGAAATCTTGCTAGGGGAAGCTGTAGTGAGGCTATGATGAGGGATCACAGGCCATAGGCAGGCTCAGGGACCATGCCCCTGCTCCTCAGCACAAGGCAGGATCCAGGTGGCAGCAGGACAACGCTCCACTTCCAGGGGGCACAGCCAAATGAAGTGCTGTGCCCTAGATGCTGTCCCACGGGGGAGCACAAGGTGGTTCCTCCAGCTCCTTGTGCAGGTTCATGGCAGCTGGGAAATGCAGGACTTCAGCCAGCCAAAGCACATCACCTGCAGCCCCACCACACAGCTCCTGCAGCCCCTGGCTGGCTCAGTGTGTGCAGGGCCAGGTGCTGCCAGGGTTGCCTGACTGCCTGCCCCACATCTGCAGCCTGCCCTCCCCTCCCTGCACCATGGGAAAGCCCTGAGGGATCCCAGGGAGGCTCAGCCCCGGGCAGATGGGCCACTCAGTCCTGCAAATCACTCCTTTCATCAAGAGCTCTTGCAGGCATACTAATAAGAGTAAAAATAATTAGCTCAATTTTCTGGCTGAGGAAATAAAAGTTGCTAAGCCAGTGAAGTGACTTAGCCTGGTCTTCAACCTTGCAAGCCAGGATCTTATTCATCAAACAAAAATATCCCTCTAAACTGCTTTAATGAAGCTTTCAAATTATTCGACAGGGTTGGAGAGAAAAGGATGAATCTGATCTACCTCTCCTTACCTCTCCCTTCCTAAGCTAATTGAATACTAAAAGGTGTCCTCCTTTTTTTTCCTGGCTTCACCACCACAAAGGCAGCAACTTGATGTTCCATAAATAGTCCTGAGGTGTTCTACTGGCCTCACAAATCTGTAATTAAAATTGATAGATTTTAGCTATTGAGCTTAAATTATCAAAGTGACATCAACAGAACAGGGGGAAACAGCCCTCTTGATACAAAGTGGTCACACTCTGGTATGCAATCATATAATCAACAATTTTACTGCCACAAAACACTGGTTGCCCAAAACAAGATCTCACCTTCCTTATCTTCCTAGTACACACCCATCTCCACAACAGAGACAACAGCATCCCTGTCTTCCTTCCCCATCTTTTACATATTCCCTCTTCAAATTTGACCCACACCATGCCTTTATCCACAGTGCATCTCAAACAACTTCACAAACAGATCTAACTTGGCTCTGATAACAGAACCATTTATAAAGAAATTCAGTGGTATCCACTTAGTTATGCTCTGAGTTTCTGAGGTTAAATCAAACCTGAAACTCAAAGTGAAACTCTGCTTAAGAGTGAGAGGAAATATATGAGGGGGAAAAAGCCTTTATGTATATCCCACCATGGTCTGAGAACCTTCTCTGTAGTTGAGAGACCGCTGCAGCTCCTTTGGAATTTACAGCCAGTTCAAAGTAAGACTGCTACTTCACATCTATTTACATGATAGTACAACTACTCATTAAAAAATTGTAAGAAATCAATAATAACAGAGAGCAAGCCAGCTCAATGTGAACTAAAGAGAACAGGTCATAGTAAAGAATACACAGAAAAACAAATATTTTCTTAGAGGAGTAGCATCTAAGACAACAAAGTTATTTTGTTTTCTACCATGTTCTGTGTTATTTCAAAGATTTTTTTTAATTCCTAGGACTCACATCATTCAAAAAATGGAAAAAAATTTTATGGCTATTAAAAGGCACAATATGTTTGCAAAACACTCTGCCATGCTTGAGTGAGAATAAGAGGAGAACAGCTCATTAGAATCACTTAGCTGACCAGAATGAAGGTAGAGACAAATTTGAATTAGATGCATTAGCAGATGATTTAATCTGGTTGAAATAAATTGTATCCCACTAATAAGCAATTACCACACCAAAAACCTAGCTATGAAAGGCAAGAAGCAAAAACATCACATGGGCTCAGAAAAATAAAACTGATGGAGCAGTTTGAGAATGAAAACCTACACTTACCTCTTTGGTACAATAAGAAACCAATCCAACAGAGAGGAGGAATGTGTAAGAAGGGTGAAAGAGGAGATCTATCACCATTTTCTGATTAACTGAAAGCTTTAGGGTATTTTAGGCATTCCGTAAAGTTGCTTCCATAACAGCTGGAGCAACCATCATTTCAAACTGGGTCACTGCAGTGTTATCCCAATCCACAGCAGCTAGCACAGATTCTTTTTAGAGGCAACCTTACCTGCATCCCTCTTTTGAGTCTCACCCACCAAGACATAGCAGATGTAAAATCACCACTGTTTTGTCTCCAATTCTATAGCAAAGGCTCTACTCAAGCTGTTAACACTCCAAAACCCACAGCTGATTTAAGAGCAAAGCAGTACTCCAAGTATCTCAGGCCCCCAGTTCAGTAGCTTATGTTGTTCCAGATCTACCAGTTTTAAACTCACTTGATTAGTAGGTGATTTTTAAGAAATACAGCTAAATGGGAGCACTCATGAAAACAAGGAAGATGAAACACACACAGCTATTTCCTTCCACTGGCAGTATTCCTGCATTCAATAGATGCCCCAGTAAATGCACCCCTACTGGAGAAAAACAGCCCAGGAATGTATCACTTGAATGACACAAGTATGAGTAAGCTACCAAACTCTTTCTGTAGAAAAGGCCTTTGGACTGAATTGACAAATATGTTTTCAAACCCAGAAACTAACTCAGCATTGCTCTCCCTTCTGAATTTCACCCACGTGGGAAGTGATAACACCCACAAAGAGCCATTCCTTCAGCATGGGCTCTAAAAATATTTTCACGAATCTCAGAGAAACTTTGACCATTTAGACCATTTGACCTTTTAGACCATTCCTTCCTTGGTCAAATGTGGTGAAATTCACAAACAATTACCTAAGGGAATTCACAAGAGAGAAACAGACAAGCTACAGGATGCTTCTCAAAGGTGGTCACGCTGAAGGAGCTGCAGTGAATGGCTCCTTATGCAAGTGGAGAGGAGTGGTCAGTTCTGGGACAGGCACTGTTTCCCACCTCTGTCAGGGACAGGAACAGTGGCACTGAGCACACCCTCAGCAATCCTGCTGATGACACCAAGCTGTGTGGTGCAGCCAACACACTGGAGGGAAGGGATCCATCCCGAGGAACCCTGACAGGTTTGAGAGCCTGAATGTCAACTGAACAAGGCCAAGTGCACAGTGCTGCACCTGGGTCAAAGCAACCCCAAGTACAAACCCAGGCTGGGCCAAGAGTGGACTGAGAGCAGCCCTGAGGGAAAGCACTGGGGGTGTTGGTGAACGAGAAGCTTGACACGACCCAGCCTTGTGCAGCTGCAGCCCAGAAGGACAACTGTATCCTGGGCTGCACCCAAAGCAGTGGGGGCAGCAGGTTAAAGGGGTGACTGTCCCCTCCACCCTGCTCTCCTCAGACCCCACCTGGAGTGCTACACCCAGCTCTGGAGCCCCTGACACAGGAAGGACGAGCACCTGTCAGAAGGAGTCCAGAGGAGGGCCATGAAGATGATCAGAGGAGTGGAGTGCCATTCTCATACCAACGGGGTGAGAGAGTTGGGGGTGCTCAGCCTGGGGAAGAGAAGGCTCCAGGGAGACCTTAGAGCAGCTTCCAGTACTTAAAGGGAGCCTTACAAGAGAGCTGGAGAGGAACTGTGTT
Source organism: Notiomystis cincta (assembly GCA_013398075.1). NCBI lineage: Eukaryota > Metazoa > Chordata > Aves > Passeriformes > Notiomystidae > Notiomystis > Notiomystis cincta. The sequence continues at coordinate 129,520 of VZRX01000526.1, read as the reverse complement.
CAAGGGCATGCAGTGATAGGTGAAGGGGGAACGGCTTTAAACTTAAAGAAAATAGGTTTAGATGAGACATTAGGAAGAAACTTTGTACTGTGAGGGTGATGAAACAGTGAACAGGATGCCTAGAGGAGCTGGAATTGTTCAAGGTCAGGTTGTACAGGGCTCTGAGCAAACTGGTCTAGAGGAAGGTGTCCTTGCCCATGCCTGGGGCTTGGAACTAGATGATCTTTAAGGTCCCTTCTATCCAAAATATTCTGTGCTTCTATGATTCTATGTCAGGCAGAAGCATGGAGTGAGAGAAAAATGTAATTTCAGAAGTAAAAAGGTCATTATCAGTCTAAATGTAACGACATGTTTAATTTTCTAGGAATGTTAATCAGAAAGCATGCAAGATACACTTTATCAAAATCAAACAATAAGTCAGCAACCAAAATTATTTAACTATTTCTACTGCAACTAGAATGACATTCTATTATCTTTGTGCCTTCTTGCACTTCATTCTTACTCATTTTTGTTTGGTTTTTGTTTTCACATTCTTCTTGTTGTTGTTGTTATCAAAAACCTAAGTATGCTCCACATTTTTAACCCTGGGGCTACAAAACGTGGCAGTTAAGTAGCTGCTTATACATCACAGCCCCTCCTCAGCCAGCTCCAGTGTAACTGGGGTTTTGCTAAAATCCTCAGTCCATCTTCTGGGCTGCACTTAAACTCAACTTGTATAGCAAAAACAGGTTGTTCTGCCCTACTGAATAGGCCCTGGAACCCAGCACATATTTAGCCAGTGTATATTTATGTTTGAACTCACATCAGCAGAAACAATGAGCACAAAAAGCCATACATTATGGGCAAAAAAAATCCACAAATATAACGGGCGCCTAAAAAAGTCACATGAAATCTGAACTCACTGAATATGAGTTACAAAAGGGATAAAATTCTAGTACTTATGTGTCTGCTGCTTTTAAATCCTCGCTGATACATGCAAGTCCCACTCCTCCACTCTCTCCATGAGAATGGAAGCTACATCAAAGAAAAGGTTAAATTCTGTCTTTGGTTGCTGGAAATTTAAGGAATTGAAATTCTTCCAAAAGGGAGTAAGGACTCAGTAAACACTACCTGTGTGCCAGCTGAACTTTGAAAGTGAACGTTGGAAGTCTTATCAGAGTTCCAGGGTATCAGACAACCCATAAACACACTGCACAAAAATAATTACAAAGAGTTTTATCGTGAAGGCGGAAGGCAAATGTGAAACTGTCACCTTAACTGTGCTGCAAAACTGCCGAAAGGAAACATTACTGTGAAGCTGACATATCAAAAAAGACTCCCAACAAGGGCTTGAGAGCACTTGTACTTCCCTGCCCACCCTTGTCACTGCCAGCTTGCCAGGGCCATCCATGCAGAACCCAGTGCAACACACCATACCTGACCTGACAGCTCCTTCAGCCGGAGATTCAGGACACCCCTGTCACAGACAAACAAGAATAATCCACCTCTGGAAAAGTTTCTTCCTAGCTTCACCAAAATGCACGTTTTTTGACCCAAGCCCAAGAACTCTGCTGCCTCAGATGTTGTACCTTAGCAAGAATGCCATTCTGAATGCCAATGAACTGTGCACCAAGAGCATACCTCGTCCTAGATTACTGTGAATTTTGCACTTACTTGGCATCTGAAGTCTACTTTTTCTTGTGTTTTGTAACACAAGAGAATAACCTTCTCATTTTTTAGTTCAGTACTTTGGTAGCACCCCTAAAGTTCATGAGCCTCTTCTATGTTACAGCTAATAGAAAAGTTGCACGTCTTCTGCAGAAATCTCTCAGCACTCTGCACCCTGTGTGACAAGTCAATCAATCACAATGGTCTCTCTTGGCTGTAAAAAGTATAAATAGCTTTAATAGGAGAAGTTGAATCTAAGCAGCAAAAAAAAGAATGCAAGTGCTTTTACATCACAACTCTCCACTTACCTACACAGACATGCTATTAAGTGTTGCTACCACAGATCATGTTCTCAAATCTAACATCCTTGTCGAGGCTGTAAAACAGCTGGCATAATTTACTGCACGGATTTTCAACTACAGGCTGTCAAAATCCTAACAAAGTTCTTCACAGAAGTAAAGGATAGGATTTTACTTGCAGCTAGGGGGTTTTCAGGCAAGTCAGTTCATTAGCAGACCAGTTCATTAGTGTTTTGTTTCCTCTGATTTAGAGCAATACTGTTGGGGGCTACTGCACAGCTGGACTGTGGCATCTATTTTAGAAAAAAAAAACATGTAACCTGGGTATCAGCTTCTGTGTTTTGTGCACTGTGCCTCACCATGAAATACGATCTATGGTACATACATTAAACATGCACACACATGCAGCACTGTATGCACGATGTAAGCAGGTCTTGCATGCTGATCCAGGTACCGAGGAGTTCGGCACAACCGAGGTCTCTCGCACCACGGAACTGCAGCGGTGCCTACAAATACACTCGGCGCTTGCTTCTGACAAACAAAATACCCCTCTAGTCAAGGCAGCTCGCTTACATGAACAAATCATCATATGACTGGAAAAGGCGGAAAAAAATAGCTGCGCTGTGGACTATTCTTTTCAGCACAGCCAGCCAGGAGCTGCATCGATGGGGGCACTGCTGGAATGACGTGTGGCTGTGGCCGATATCCACGTGGAAAAGACGATGGCAGTGAATGTGTTTGGCAGTTGAAGAACCGGAAAGCAGATTATGCCCACGAAATTGGAAAGCGCTGTAGATATTCCTAGGGCAGAGAAGTTCCGAGGGCACGTTGGGGAAAGATGGGCGGCATCAGCACGGGAGAGGTACAAGGCAAGAGAGAAAGGCACGGAGCTACGCTTCACTTTTTTACACAGGTGGCCAGCTACTCTTACGGCTTTTGTCTCCTTTGAGTGATAATTCAATTTACTTAGAGAAAGACGGGAGAAGAATCTCTTTCCCTCCGCCCCGGTTTCAGAATTATTGCATCTCCTGGGGGGAAGGGTTAGACTGAGACATTTGGTTTGGAAATGACTCACTCGGCAGCGCTATGGAGCCGGAGGGTCTATTTTTAATATTTTTAAATGGAGAACTTACCCAGGTCTCCTGCCTGCGCTGCGCTCCAGCGGCCCCGCGGAGCGCGGGGAGCCGGCCCAGCCCGCTCCCTTCCNGCCTGCCTCCCCCGGCTCCCACCGCGCTCCGCCGGGGGTAGCTCGTCCTGTCCCGTCGGAGTCAGGAAGTTTAAATTCTTCTGCCCTCAAGCGAAAGAAAGGGAATGGGGAGGATGGAGGAGCTCGGGAGGCCCTTGCCGGGGAAGGGCGGCTGGCCCGGGTCCCGCGGGGCGCTCCCGGGTCTCGCCGGCTCGGCCGGGAGATGCTGGACCGCCGCCGGCTCCTCGCTGGCCCGGCTCGGGGCGCACCCGGCCCAAGAAACGGGTCGTGCAGCACGGGGGAGGGATGTGCCCTTTAAAGATAGGGCTTATTTTATTTTGATCTCACGGTTCAAGGTTCCTCTGGCAGCCGCAGCGCCGTGCAGTTTGCTCCGTTCTGCTGTCACAGTCTACAGCAGGTATCAGACAGGAAACTGCTGAAAAAAACCACTCGTAATTCGGGGTCCTTAAAGAGATTAAAAGCCGCAATTAGTTGCAATCAGGAGCAATTGCATGGAACGTGTAAGTCAAACAGTTACGCTGACTTTTGGAGAGCTACTCATTAATTGAAAACACTCGGGACGTTTAAGTGCTTAAAGGAGACAGACCAAGTTGGTAAAATAGTGTAATTTTCTCGAGCTGTTTAAGAGCTTCTTGTGAATTATGCACCACACTGGTGAAACTTGGTAATCTTATGCACTCCTTGTTAAGAGAATTCAAATCATAACTTTACAACTGAGTTGTATCTGGTCTCAGAATGAGAAAAGCTGATGCTACTCTGAAACCACTATGTTAATCCATTAGTTCATGCGGGCATCCTTAAACACTTTTGTGTCAATATCCATCGTAACCTTAGATAAGAACAGTTGCCATATGTGTCTGTAGCAGAGGTGTTCTCGTATCTCTTCTTTTCCATCTCTGGATGTTTGAAACAAAGACTCACTGAGGTACTGTGAACCCTACCTGCTGCCCATTGCTACAGCTAGTTAGGGTTTGTTGTTATGAACACAAAATCATTACCTGAGGCTGGCAGACAAGACTTCACTGCAAGCTGTATGGACACAGACAAAAACATATTTCCTGTCCCAGACTCTCGTGTCATATGATGAGAGTTGATACCTACCCAGCATATAAAATCTGTCACTCTGCTAATAATTAAAAGTGAATATTGTCATTCATTCTGCACCTGCTTTTCAAGCCAGCAGTTACTTATTTTTCAGAGACAGCATTGCTGAAGTGGAGTTTGAGTGGTGATCTCAGTCTGTGACTCATGGTATAGCTGGGAGGTGACCATCACTGCAGGTAAATTGACTGCAAAGCAAAGATGTGAATTGCTGTACTTGAACTGTTCTCCATGGGTCAGCAAAGATCCTAAGGAATTTGCAGGTGAAGAGAATGGTGACCTGACATATTTGTTCAGGTGGCATGCTCCATTTGTGAGAAATTCCCAGGTTTTCTAAAAAAAAACCCAAAACACCATCCCAACAAGCTGGCATCTTTCCCCAAATTATAACTCACGTGGTTGTGAATCAAAATTTGACAATACATTTCAAGTGTGGGACAAATTCCTGCATAAGGTTTATGAAGGAAAAACTGGTTGCCATACCCATGTGGTTCTAGCTTCAGGACTACCACTGAGGGACATCACTGCCACAGCAGACTTACTGTGACCATCCTGATGTACAGCTGGACTCCCACTTGTGGGAGAAGAGGAAGGAAAGAGCTGAACAGACCCCTGCCACCACACCAGAAGGAAGGGAGAGGTAATCTTTGATTTCCTCATTAGGAAGAAGTGAGGATTCTCTGGAAAGAAAATAGTCTTTGTTACTGAGAGTGAGGGCCCCCAATTATGTTATGCAGGAGCACAGGTACTGGGAAGACTTTAATATATGACAAGGGCAGACAAGAAAGACAACTAGAAATATTAGCCCAGCAGAAAGAGATAAAAGACTTGGGTGGGATTGATTTTACCTAAATTTAGCTATCTGAGTCTATGCAAAACACACCTAGCTTGCAAAGTTAGATAAGGTAAATCCTGCCCTACAGCTTGCCCCAGTGGAATAAGGTAGCAGTGAAAGGGATCTGAAGAGAAGAGACTTGTGTTCAGGTTGACAGATGAGAAAAATTACCTTTAATTGCTCCTTTTCCCCTTTTAGCTGTGGTTTGAGCAAGAAGAGAAGAATATGCTTTTCAAAGCAAGCTCCTTGCCTTACACAGACCAGTGATAATTCACAGGTGTCTGCTCTCTGCCCCAAAGACAACGAGTGGTGCCAATGCACTGCTGTGTGCTTTCTGTGAGAGGAACTGCCTCTGCTGTGGCCCTGTCCTACAGCACCGTCTCAGGGAACTGAAAGGCAGGCGAACCATCAACAATGTTGCTGCAGACATTTCTCTAAGGAATGGGCTTGTGAAAAACAGCTACAGCGTTAATTCTGGTTCTGCCACTCTGCCTGAACGCCGCACATCCTCTCGCAGCTCGCTCTGCAGCGAGACTGAGCACACACACGTCCTGCTCTCACACAGCCTGCTGTTCAATAAGAGCCTAACCACAAGCACTGTGACTAACAGATGTGACCTTTTATTGGCTTGCTGGTAATGCTTGAGGATGGGATGAGCCCACGATGTTTCGCCTTCGCTGTGGCTGTGTGATCCAGCGGGTCCTCAGCATCATGTGCTTCCCAGAAACGGGTCCTGGGACAAGACCCACAGTCTCTGAGGAGGGCAGGGAGCAGAGTCATCATTTCTGAACAGCATTACCAATTCTGGCACTAATTTTCAAACAGCTGAGGGTTGCAGCTAAAATAGGCTAAGAAATCACCAACCTACACTTTATTCTTATCCTATCCACAACATCTCTTGCCCTTTCTATCTGCAAGGATAGCAGGTAAATGACTGCATCTGTCCAGTGTGTGGCAGGGAGGAGGGGCCAGCAAAAAAATTATTGACTTCAGCTAAAGTGGATGATTTTGACAACAAAGGATTAGGCATAGCTACCTCTGAAGTTGCCTTGTAGATTCCAGCAAGGAGTGTGGGGCAGAAAAATGGGGATAAACTGGGAGCAGGAACCTCCTATCACATCTCAGACAGGGAGCACACATCTGGTGATCTTCAGTGACACTGGAAATTATTTAACAATACAATTCATCTTTCTCCTGGGACTGTAGCGAGAAAATTTCATGTATCAGTGGTGCCATGAAGCTTAAACAACTCTTTCAAAGAGAATAAAAAAATTAATTTTTTCTTCAGTTGCCATTTAATGTTCATTTTTATGGTGTCAAGCTTGGGGATGGAAGGGAGAGGGAAGGAAACACCTCCAAGCTGTGGGGTTGAGGGTATGCTATTCTATTAATTTTACAAGTCAAAGCTCTGGCACAAATGATATTCAGGAAACAAAATGTAGTTCCACAGGGAAACATGCAGCTATACTACTACATCTGTCAAAAAATAATTCAAATTACAGCTATTCGTTGGGAAGACGAATTCTCAGAAGCTGTAACGCTGAGAGAGACCTAAAATAGCAGGAGAGCAGACAGTAAATTAGACAGGCCCATAATTTGAGATGATGGGAGGGAAAAAAAAAACAGAAATAAGAAAACAATGGGATAGTAGAGTCCATAAACAGAAACTGTAACAAAAGCCTCTGTTACTGGTAGTGTCGTGGAAACTCTTTGGAATACTGCATTCAGTCCTGACTATCTCCTCATCAAAAAGACATCAGCATAAAACATAAATAAATTACTTTTTTAAAAAAGCAGAAATGATGAGGATTGATTTAGAGACCCTGTCATGTGAGTTGAAAGGACTAAATACAGCTGTGCACACTTTGTAGGACACAATGCTACAAAAAACCAGACACACTTACAGGAGAACAACTATTTTGGCTTACAGAAGTGAGAGCACTGTTGTTGTGAGGAGGGAGAAACTAGGATGAAACAAGGAAAAAGATTAGGATGAGTATTGTCACAATGGCTTGGCTGTAAGAGCCACTGTCTGGTGCTGTGGGAGACTTCTTGTCGTATTTTAAATAAGCACAACACAGTGTTTATCCCTTGGCCTACCAAGAACAGTGGGCTAGTTGATCTTTTACAGAGGAATTTTCCATCTTTAATTTCTGTTTCTAAAGCTTCCTCCTCTGTGGAATACTGTTTGTCCTGCCAGTGGCAAACCTCGAGGAGAAGACAAACAAAACAGCCCCCGGGCAGAGATCTAAACGAAGAAAATAACTGAAGTGTGTTTGTGTGTGGTACTTTACAGTCACATCACAAATCAGAGCCAGGCAAAGGCAGTGGCAACCTGTATTCCTTACACTGACCCTGCTGGAAACTGTAATGTAAATTTCCAAAGGTCACATGCAAGCATAACAAGCTGTTCTTTCCATCCTCCTGCTTTAAGTCTTCCCATCCACTCCTGACTTCGTTTGTCTCTCCAGCATCTCCATGTGCTCCATCTCCCTCTTGCCTTTCATCCCCCAGGTCAGAATTGTACACATCCACCTAAACTCTCTCCAATCTGGTTTCTATACCTCAGGCATCAGAGGGGTGTGTCACACTTTCTGACTACCGTGTTTCAGTGAATCCTCAGAGCAGTTCCCGTCTTCTCTGACATGTCAGCAATCTTTGTAACACATGGCAGTCCTTTTGCCTTTCATTTTCCCCCTTACTGTTTCCTTTTCCTCCTTAATTGCTTCATCACTGTATCATCCTTTGTCTCCTTCTGGGAGGGCTTTTTTCTTTTGGTCACTTCTATGATTCTTCATCTTGACTTCAGGTAATTTCCCACGCACAGACCAATTAAATTACTGGTGCATGGTTGTATTCTCTACTTCAGTCCCTTCTCTTACTTTTTGAGCTTACTATATCAACAATAAATAAACACATACACACACACATTTATTTGGACACTGGTTTTAAGTCAGACTGTTCTTTCTCTAGGTTCTCGTTTTCAGGCAATGTCTAAATCTTCCAGGTATTTTCTGGGTGTCTTCTTTCAAATAATGTCCTTTCTTACCCACAGAGCAATATATCTCAGCCTGACTTCAGTCACTTCATATCAAAATTACTGTGATATCTTTTCCTCCAGCTTTCAAAAATATAATCTTCACTCATATTTATGCAGAACAGTGCTACAAATGTCATTGCACTCACCTCTCACGTTGAAAGCAATACTTTTTACTTTCCATCCCTCTCTTGGCCTGTCCTTCTCCACTTATCACCACAGCTCCCAACCTGTCTTAGTGTTACTGCAGTTTCTCTTATCTTAGTTTCACTGAAGTCAGCTGTGATTGCCACTGAAAAAAGCCATTTCACACTGGCTTTGGCTGATAGCTCTGCCCAGCACTGCCCCTCCCTTGTGCCCCCAATAGCTCTGTGACTGCACAGCAAACTGGACCAGGAGGATGAGCTGGGTTACAAAGATGACACTGCCTTCACTGCTCACAGGCAGCTTGACCTGACTTTGTGCTGTTGGTGGCATCTGAAAAAGACAATTGTGCCCAGTGTTGTGTAAGTCCCACCGTGGTACCAGCCTAAGAGCCCAGGAGAGCCTCAGTGTGTGCTCCCAGTGTAAGCACAGCCCTCCCAGTACCACTGCAAGCTTCTCTGCCCCGTGTGCTCCTTGCTGTGAGCAGCTCCCTGGCCATTCAGGATCTGTAGGCGGTGCAAGTAGAGAGCTCACCACAGGGGCAATTTGGGTAATTTTGGCGAGGGGGCCAACGGCTCAGTTACCAGCTGCAGAGAGGTCTGATATTTCATGTATCAGCTGTTTGCTGGCACCAGCTTTGGGTTGTATTGTCTTTGAAAGCTGATATCGTTCTTAAGGTGAAATGAGTAAAGGCTGGTGAATGGATACCAAATCATGCTGTTCTAATTACAGGAGGTTTCTAAGGTGTCTTCCTTTACTCATCCTTGACTTGGTGTGATTAATTTCTTGGGTTTCAGTCTGTCTTTTTTCACTTTCTACACCTCATTTGCAGACCATGCTTTGCTCTGCAGGACAGAAGCTCTCCAACACAGTGAAAGTCACTGCTGGGGGTAGACTTCTCTCAGTGGCAAAAAACCAGGCTTTCCTCCTTAAAACTCCTAAGTGCATTTGGCACCATCACTTTGGTGTAGCTCTCACAGCCAGCTGAAAACAAATCTGTGTGCACATAACAGAAGGACATGTTCACCTCCTGAGCTGACTGGCACAAGAATCAGTTTAGTCAGAGGCCATGAGGAAATCATGTGCTGTAGCAAAAGGGATCAGAGTAGCTCTGCCTATATTTATATTCAGAGAGAATGTGGGGGAGACTTGAACCCTCAGCCATCCCACAGTTGGTGGGATAATGGGCAGACAAGCCTCTTCCTCTAGGAGCAAGATTCTTACTTGTTGTTCTGTGGCTTATGTTGCTGATTTGGCACAGTTGCTGACAACTTTTCCTCACCTCCCTGGGGTGACCCTGCCTTCCTTGATCAATGGAGGAATGACAGAATGCAGCCAGGTGCCACAGACAGAATGTACATGTTTACAGCTTGGTGCTTATTTTCTCGTCTGCTCTTGACTTCCACTGTGATTGCCAGCTCGTCTCTTCCAGACGCAGCAGTGCTGACCCCACTGGAAGATGCCTTTACTGGCTAAAGGATCTTATTTTGTCTGCCCAGGAATGGGGCTGTGCTGTGGGGGAGAAGGCTGGAGGCTGTCAGGGGGGAGAAGAAAACCCTTGGCCATTCTGAATTCATCTGCACAGAGAAAGAGCCTGGCAGAATCAGCGAGTTACAGCTCAGTAACTGTGTGCCTCTTTCTTGACCAAACTCCTGCTCACAGAGGAGTGTCAGAGACTTCTGGCATGGAGGGAATGGATACAGTGAGGCTATAGTGCAGGATTGGACTAGGGAGGATGAGAAGGCTTGGTGGAGAAGTAGAGGCATTTGAAATGTCAACTGCATTTCAATATTCAGAGCAAGATGCAAACACCTGTAATATGCATGGCTTGTGGGAGGTATGTGAGTAGTAAAATGAAGGAGAGCTTCATAGCATTCCTTTATATTATGAGATGCCTCTGATCCCAAATTATCTATTGTTATCACAGAGAGCCTTTGTACCAGAACACACCAGAAAGCAGGAGGATGGATACAAGATGCTAAAAGCACTGCATAAAGGAAGATGCAGACTGTATATTGACCTTCTGCATAGGATGAGTCTTTGCAAGCCAGAAGGGTCTGTGCACCTGTGGCATTCAGCTTGTGATTGCCAGAATAAATGCATTTAACTCGAGAATCCCATATGCACATGTTCATATGGCTTATGAGGAGCACTTTGTGGTGGCCACATGGCTGTGTGTACAGACACACTTCTCCAGTGAGCTAGCACAGGTTTTGGAACACCAGCTGTGGAATCTGTGTCTGAGGCTCTTTGTTTTTGTGTGGGGCAGTCATATCCCAACTGTGCCAATGTGAAGCTGGGTAAATCAGTTTGATACACTGCCAGTTCTCAGAACTTTTCTCAGTCTCTCAGGTTTTTGATTTATTTTCGAAAACTCTCCATGGAGACTGCTCTTTATGTGGAATTTACCCTTCTGCCAGGCCAGACTGGAATTTCAGCCATTTAAAGGAAGTATGAGATTTTGTGTGTGTATATGGTGCCAACTCACTAGAACAGACACAGGAACAACACTTAGGCTTTGCAACCAATAAAATTCAGCAAATAAACCAGCTTGCCTCCTCTCCTTCACTTCCTCCCTTCTTCCCCACTATTTTTGCACCTTGCTGAAACATATGAAATCAAAGTGGCAAAAAGCATTCCAAGGAAACAGTCATTTACTGTGGGTTATTATTCAGTGGATGCATGCACACCATGCCCTGAGCAGGCAGCCCCTCTCCCACCCTTCCCTTGCAACAGAAGGTGCATCTGCTAGCCCTGGCTAAGGAAAGGCTCAGTCCTGCACTGTGGAGACAAACAGCTCTGGTGACAGCTCAGTGGAGCAATGCCTGGCTGGCACTGGGTCACATCCTGGACCAGGAGCTCTGCCCAGCAAGGTGCAAATGCAAAGAGTGACAGTGCCAGACTGTGATGCTCCCCCACAGCCTGGGCATGTGCTTCATTAAGGGACTCTGCATGAGGCTGCACCCAGCACAGAGGGGTGCTCAGGGAGCGAGAGGTGATGTTCAGGACTGGGCAGAGGATTTTTGGAAGTGAGCTGCAAAAGCAAAGGCACCTACATGTTGTCTGACAGATCCATTATCATCATGAATTATCAGCCTGTTTAAAAATTAGTAGTTCTACCACTGAGAGAGGCTTGCTTAGTCCAGTTACACAATTGTTACAAGCAACTGGAAATAGGAAATGTGTCTGATTGCAAAATCTGGCTCAGGTAGGCTAGCAGGGATGCCAGCCAGCTTGCATTTGGTTACTAGGCAATGTAACATATTGAGGGCCAGAATGGTCCCTTCAGCTCAGATTTCTGTCTCCAATAGCAGCCAGACATAGATGCCTTAGGTGGACCACAGGAACAGGAAAAGGATGTGGAAAGATGACTTCTCTCAGGCATCTCCACCACTATTTTAACCTGTATTAGCTAAACTGAAGCTAGCACGAGGTGCTGCCTGCAGTTCAATCACCTTTCCTCTACAATTGCAGGTACCTTGGATTTTTTTTCACATCTGTGTTTTTCCAAAGTCTGTGAAGGACAGATGTCTTGATGGAGAAAACTCCATGGCATGTGTTCCTGATAGGAGGCAAAGAGAAGGAACTGTGTTAACGTGAGTGAAATTGCTGCCAAATACACAGCCACAGTCTGAACTGCAAAGTCAATGAAGTCAATTCTAACTAGCCTTAATTGTTATTAATTCCATATTGTCCTCTTCTCTACACACAGTGGTCACAAAATTAACCAATTAAAAGCTTTAGCCTCTTATAAATGTATAAGTCTAAACAACAAAACTTCTGTCACCTGCATTAGCCTTGACAAAGACACTTTGCTGACACAAAGGTGTATTTTAATCTGATGAGGGCTGCAGTGTGCAGCAGTGCTCAGGATATGCACAGGATACAGACTGCCTGCACCTACCTTCTTGCACGAGCCTGCCAGCAGGGATGAGAGGGCAGAAAGAGCCAAGGTCAGCAGCTGACCCAGGAAGATTTGGGCTCTTGTAGCTGCAGTGCATTATTACCACTACAATGAGCTTCCAGTGTTTACTGTACACAGGCAGATTGGTATGCAGGGAGATGGGCTCTCTGAGCAAATAAACACAAAAGGCCAGGGTCCAAGTCAGACTGAACAATAGACTGGGGAGAATGCAAGACTCCTCTTTAGCTGGACTTCCCTCCAGGAAACCCAGCTCATACTAAAATCCTCCTGTATCCTGTGCCCTAGTCTGGGGCTGTTGACTCGGGTCCAGCTAATCATGTAAATCGTATTTGCAGAAGGAGGTGAGTGCAGGCTGCTGGATGCTCCCAAGAAAGTATTCTGGAAGAAACCTCCCTGCTCTAAGATGGGAGGAGAGTTGGCCTCAGCATTTTGAGAGAGGTTCATCTGTTCAAATACCCCCAAACATGACTGCTTCTTTAGTCAGGTAGCTGACCATGCATCAGACCCCAGAAATATTAACTCTCCTCTCCTGAGAAATGGGAATGGTTGTTCAAACACAGTGATTCTCATGACTCCAGCAAAAGGAGATTTTGAGACTCTGGGGCTCCCACTTCAAGATGACTGGGGTTGGAACTGTGCAGTATTCAAGGCTTACATATTTGGGTTAGTAAATCTCCTAAGCAGCTTCTCTTCTACTCATGAAAAACTACGGCATACATTTTTCAAACTGTGGCTTTAAGCTGACTGAGACAAAGAGAAAATTGGGACAGAAACTTTCTAGCTAAGAATCAATATCCAAGCCCAAACCTGGGTTGTAAGAAAATTGTTTCTCAACCTTTTGTAATTAACAAGCCAAACAGTGTTTGAGGGGAAAAATAAAAAGGAAAATGAAAGTGGGAATCTCTGGAGAATTCTACATCCTAGTAGTGTTTATCAATTTGCTCAATGAATAAAGAACCTGACATCTAATTAATAAAATGTTGTGCTTACAGAAAAATTAAATGACATGTTATAATCACTGCCATTTTGACTGGGATTTTAAGTGGAGTACTGATACTGCTCTCTTCCAACAGTCAGAAATCAGCAAGTATTCCATTGTCTGGACTCTTACATTTTATGACTCAACAGTGGTTCATAGCTCATAGTGATTAAATTGATTGATACTGGTTTGGAGCTTGTAATAGTGGTCTTGAAAACTAAGGTAGCTAGGATTTCTGTGTGCTTTTCTGGTTTCTGTCAGTCCTTTTAATATGCTGCATATTCATATCTGAAGCTGGTTAGGTCACTGTACTTGCTTTTTAAAAAACAATGTAAAGCGCCTTTTTTTTTGGAAATAAGTGAGATATTTTCACCTCTTTTAGCAGGATTTGGAAGTAGACTATTCCTATTTTTACATTTCCTGTTCCAGGAAGGAAACAGGGTTTTAAAATTTTTGTTACTATAGACTTTTCTTTCCTAGTTGAATCAAATCTGAATCAGTGGTGATACTGAAAGAGTTATGCTTCCTGTTTGCTTCTGCTTAAGAAAAAGTTCTAGTATGAACTGCTGAAATGCAGCTGTAACTAATTAACACCCAACTTCGGCCAAACACTGTTTAACATTTACTTCTCTATCCAAGTCCTTACATTAAACAGTATCTCAAATGCCTTTCCTTTTAGAAATGCAGACAGGAAAATTCTCAAGGGTGCTGTGAGTACTCTTTATTTTCTACTGTAGGAAACTGTAGAAAACATGTTTTCTCTAGAACTTCTCCCTCAGTTTATAGAATTAGAGCATTTCCAGACTGTTTCCCAATGAAATGTAGCTGGGAGGATCCTGACTACTTAAAAATCACATTGGCTCTTACAATAAAAGTAGAGGCAAATGCTAGTCCAAATCCAATTTAGGTTGCAACATGCTGGTTTTTACCTAGGACACTGGATTCTTCATGCAATTTCCCCTTTTCCCCCCCAGTCTTCCTATGGTTACACAAAATTTTGTGTGCTGATTCAGCTGGGACATTCCACTCTTGAAGGAAGTCCATTTTCAACAACAATTGAGATATTTACCACTGGTGTAAGTTGTGAAATATTTCAGAATATTATAGAATAAACTAGCATCTTTTCTTCACCATTACCAGCACATTTACAGAAATAACAAATCACTTTCAGTGATATTATGTAAGCACTAATTCCCTAATTCACTAATGATCATAGTCTATGGAGGAGTAAGAATTTCGCATGGTCAATTTCATTTATGGGGAAATGAAATTAAAAATTAGGAGCTTAATTTTCAGTAGGTTCTCTCAATTCCTCTAAAAATGAGATCAAGTTACATCTGCATGGTAAAGTCAAGCAGACCAAGAATCTGTAGAATAGATGCTCTACACAAAGATTTGCTGCTCTGGATCTAACATGCACACTTGCATATTCCAGGGGTTTTTAAGTTCAAATCACCTTCATTTGGATCCCCTGGACTAAATGCCTAATGAGGTGTGAGCACACTGGGTACACTTCTGGAGAGCATTCTCCAGTTTAAGCACATTTCCTGAGGTATAAAGCACCTATGCTCTCTAAACTCTGACAGTTTGTATCTGAAGGTATGAGAATTCATTCTGCTTCATTTCAAAGCATGCTGATTCAGAACAGTTGCTGACCCACAGCTGCTCTACTATCAAAACCCTGTGTTTGCATTGATTTAAACATTGTTTTTACTGCTGGAAGAAATTTTTCTTGAAAGTAGTGCTTCAGCTCCATGGTATTTGTGTCACTGCATAATGAAGTTGCATAACATTACATCACTTGCACATTGGCAAGATAGTGCAACAGGAGGATTCAGGCAGCAGTGCTCCTGTGTAGCACTGGCAGCAAGAGTTACAGGTGGGAGTGGAGGAACCTTTAGGGCCTGGTTTACACCACTGTATTTACATTTTATATATTAATTGCCTTTTGTAATCACAGGTTTGCATTGGGTGCAGACACACTAAAATTATAAAGTCAGCCACCAGTGCCCAGCCTCTCTGTTGCATGCACAGATTCTCCTCCTGAGCTGGCACAAGTCCTCAGCAAATGTACTGTTTTCACAGGAACATTCCACCAGGAAAACCATGCCTGTAGCTCTCTCCCCTGAGCTCTGGTTCCCCAGGTAGTGGCTCTTCTGCTGATACAACCTGTCAGAGTGAGGGTGCACAGCCTGGGTAAAAACAACCAAGTACCCCAGTGACAGGGCAACATCAGTGGCTATTAGACAGGGAATTACATCCTAGGGTTAATGTTAGACTCGGGATCATTTGGGTTTCCCTTTGACTAAGGTCATTTTATAGCCATGTACTTAACAGAAAAATAGTGGTGAGCCTGGTTTAAACAACAGCTATCAAAGTAAAATGAATTCTAGGTTCAGCTACATCATTTTTTTAAAGCTGTGGCACTCCTCAGTAGCCCTTTGATTCAGTCTCTGGTACGATGAGGCACCGTGCATCACACATCAGTTGATGCTGGTCTGTGGCACTGTACAATGCTGTCATTGTGGGGACAAGGAGTGAAGTTGGTTTGTTTGCAGGATGTATCAGGCAGGAGGAAACAAAACAACAAGCACACCAATGCTTAGGTGCTCTTTTCAGCACAGCAAAAGATTCAGCTAACTCATCAAACCACTTACCTTGGGATGGCAGGATTAAATACAGCGTGTCCTAAGAGGCTGGGGGTTTTGCAAGCTCCATTCTGCAGTTTACTGAGAGGAAAAAAACATAAAACACCACAGCCACAAAATGTTCTGAATTAAGAAAAAAGCCCTCATTAAATTAATAAGAGCCAACAGGGGACACAGTATAGAAACAGCAGAACTTTCTGCTTTCAGAAGTAAGCAACCAATACACAGTTCCCGTCTTTGACAAACCAGACCTGCCAAAGCTCACACACTGAGTGTGAGAGTGACACCACTGACAGCTCCCTCCTGCCACATCACAGCTTGGTTTGCACCTCGTGTGCTCACAGGGTCACAGCTGCTGCTCTGCATCCCTTGGAGACACAGAGCTACTGGGCACAGCACAGTGTGACTGCCTGGCCTGCAGAACCACAATTTGTTGTTTGTTTTCACCTCCAAGCAGCACCTCTCTTGTGCTTCCCCTTCTGTGCCTGTCCACATGGCAGAGGAAGGGTTCCTGCAGCTCTGAACTGCATACACTCATATGGAATAGTTTGTGTTGGGAGGGACTTTAAAGGTCATTGAGTTCAACAAACCCACTGCCATGGGCTTGGAATTAGGTAACATTTACTGGGAGGGTGGTGAGGCATTGGAACAATTTGCCCAAAGATGTTCTGGATATCCCATCCCTGTCAGTGTTCAAGGCCAGCTTGGATGGGGGTCTGAGCAGCCTGGTCTAGTGGAAAGTGTCCCTGTCCATGGCAGAGAGGTTGAAATTAGGTGATCTTCAAGGTGCTATGATTCTCTGGTTTTTAATGCCTGCTACTCAGAGTCCTGGATGGCCCAGGTAAGTCAACAGTGGTGTTTCTGCCTTGTCCATCCTAACTGTGGTCCTACATCACTGTCCTGCACTGCAAAGGCCAGGTCATACTCCTTCCCCATGCTGCACTTGCCCAGACAGAGTTCACTGCCCAGCTGTTACCAGGCACACTCACCCTGCTTCATATGTCCTCTGTAGGAAGACTCTTTTCAGAGCTCCATGGGCTCACTGAAAATCCCAGCCTGCTTCTGACAAATAGTCCCAATGTTACAAAAAGAAATGCAAATTTTAGGGCTCTGCTGCTTTCAATTAAAGCTCATTATGTTTCCATCCAAACCACTCCTTTGGGAATGGGAACTGTGAGTTACAATGAATGCACACAAAATGGTTAAAGGTATTTTTTCTAGAGGAAGTTTTAATTTTTGTTACACATGCTGAATTTACTATGTAACAGATGACAGGCATTGGGGATGAAGCCTGTTTTGATGTATTTTACATAATCTGCTTGAAGAGCTTCCCTTAAAAGAAAGTAATTAGTTTGTACCATTTTGCCTGTCCTTCTTATCCTATTGGTAAGAGCCCAGCAGAGTGCTAGTTGGATTCAATTTACTTGGGGTATAATGTTTCACATAAACATGGTCTGAAGTCTTAATGTAATTAGATAATTTCTGCTGTTCTGATGTTGCCTCACACACCCTTGTTACTAACACTGAGTATTTTGCAAAACTCCAGAGAAGACAATATAAGGCACCAACTGGAAACTTCTTTGAGAGGCTGGCTCATGTCCTGAAATTATAGATGCACAAACACAGCTGCATTTGTGCTATTTCTAAAATGCCAGAGGCAAAACATTTAATATACATTTATATAGACATGAAACACCCTTCTGGGGATTTACTACTTACACGTGTGGAAGTGAAAAGCAGCAGCAGCAGATAAATAATGAAAAAGTCAATTACGTTTTAAAGAGCCTTTTAATTTTAATAGTCCATAGTGATATTAATAATACAGGGAAGGGCATTTTCAAAGCATTTATCTTGACATTTACCCTTATGATGGCTTGGTAATTTAAGTATATGGTTGTGGAGAGGTAGAGCTTTAGCTCTATCTCTCTAGAGAAAGAGAAATCATTTATATTCCAGTTTGTTAGTTTTTACAATTCTGCTCTTCTGTTTCGAGGCATTACTAGAGGCTTTTCTTAGTGTTTGTGTTACACCTCCTCTTTTCTGAGTTTTAAGCCACACAAAAATTGAGAAACTGCTTTTTGTTGGAAACTGCTGTTGAAACTGGTTTTTGTTACAATTATATGTGTGATCAAGGCATTGTTGAAATAAGCTGTGGCTTTATGATTTTATTGCTATTTCTTAGCACCTAAATCTGGAGTTCTTTGAACTAGCCAGCATATTAACACAGAATGAAAAGACAATCATAGCCAGTAAGGCAGAAATGAGCTCTCCAAAAGTGTCATTTCAAACCAATAAAAGGCAGCAATTGCAACAAAAGGGGCCTGAATGACTCCACTATTTCTGTGTTAATGGGATATGAATCCTTTTGCCTTACTGAGATGCAACTTAAACTAATGGTGACCGTTCTCTGTCTGTGAGCTGCTCTCATGTGAAAGGAGCCGACGGGGTTCTTGTTGCAGTTTTGGGGCAGTCACGCCCTTACCGCTCTCCTCACCTCCCTCTCTGCAGGCGGCCCGAGCTGCGGGAGCAGGGACTGCAGTTCCTTGCAGTCCCTGGTTGCGCAGGGCTGCCTCGATCGGCCACCGCTGTCTCACAGCCCGGCCCTCTCCCAGAGGTAACCCGAGCCCAGCCCAGCTGGGTGAAGCGGGTCGGGGCGCTGGCTCTGCTCCAGGCCCGGGAATGAGCGCTGCGCGAGTGGCCGCGGCTGGGAGGCCCCGGCACGCAGCGGCTGAAGGCAGGCCGTGCAGAGGGCGCTGCTCCGGCGGCGCTCGGGCTGTGGGAGCGCGGAAGGGAAGCGGGAGGCTGCAGCGGGCTGGGAATGGGGAGCGGAGTTGACAGGCTGTGCCAAGCAGCGCGGGCTGGCTCCTGCAGCGCACCTGACCGCAGTGGGCCGGGCTGTAGCGAGACCCCGTACTGAGCACAGAGGCCGGAGTGATGGCATGTGCCTGCAGCCGGTTTGTGGGCACCGCTGCAGGTCCAGAGCTGGCCCTCGATGTCTCTCTCCAAAGGCTAAACTGCCACAAGTCGCCAAGACGGCCTGAGGCCCCGCAGAGGTGCAGAACCTGCCCTCCTGCCAGCAGTGGCTCTCAGTAAGAGATCTCTCGCTACTGAAGGTAACTTCTCCTGCTGGAACGAAGAAGCCACGCAGCTGAAACAGGCACGTCTGAGGCTGGCTGTTTTACACCCCGTGTCTCAAAGAACACCCTTCTGGGTTGTTGTAGATCAGTTTACCAATGAGCTTCAGCATGTTTGAGCTTTCCCTTGCTTGCACAGTCGCTTGCACAGAGTGGTGGTGGCCTCCAGCAGCCGAAGGAGAGAGCTGGGAGCCCAGGCTGCTGCTGAACTCTCCTCCTTGTTCACCTTCAGCACAACCACTGAGGGACACTGACATTCAGAAAGAGAATGGGAAGGAAAGGCTTTTCCTTTGATTTTCTAAGCGATATTAAATGTCTTGCTTTTGTCTGTGCTGGCTTACTCCTTCTGTCTTCTCAGAACTAACTCTGTTATGGCATTGAGGCTGCAAATACCTCATGGAAAATGTTCTCTTGCATGCTTTAATTTGCTTTATAAAACCAGATGCAGTTGCATTGATTCTTACACAGAATTTTCTCCCAGAAGTTTTGTGAGCATCAATGAATGGTTGTTACATCTGAATGAGACCTTCAATAAACACAATAGTAAAAGCTTGGTATGATGCTTAGGCCAAATTCTCTCAGCTGGAAAACACTCAGCTTCTTTTTGTCCCAATGACACTTTGCAGTTTGAACACATTGATATTCTCATGAACAGTCTGAGCTACCTATCAAATTTTATAGGGATTGTCTTGCAGCAGGGGGCAAAGAAAATTACCTTAGATGAGCTGCTAATGTGTAATGCCTTCTTTACAAGTGTTAGGCTGCTCACTTTCCAGTTTTAATTCAGATTTACAGCAGCGTGAGGCTGCTCACTTTCCAGCTGTAATACAGGCAACTGTCCACAGACTTAGAGAGCACACAGAGAGTATCTGTTAGCAGGAGCCTCACAGAGCACATCTGTCAGCAGTGGTCTTACCCCCTTATTTGCAGCCCATTTGAAGAGTCTCAAGTATCAGCAATCCAAACTGAAAAGGCAGTTCAGCTGCTTGAGCTGAGAGGGCAGGGAGGGAGGAGTACTGTCCTCTGAAAGGTGACTGAGAACTGACAGGGAAGAGCACAAACCCGAGTGTTAACCACATGGTTTGGCGCCGTTCCTTACAAAACCCTACCCTAAAAACCTGTCAGGATGACAGGTCTGCAGTGAGCAGAGATGGGGCCGAGTGCCACAGCACTGCAAACAGGAAAGGTTTGATTCCACATTACATGCACTTTGTTGAGCCACAGCAGGAGATAACAGATTCACAATGAACAGGGTGCACAACCCTGCAGAGCCAGGCCAACACTGCTAATCATGCCCAGAGTGTATCCCAAGTGCTCCTACCCTATCCTCACTATCACAGAATTAATGAGTTTCACCAACAAAAATAAATGTAGGAAATTGGAAGATGAAAAGAGCCTAAGGATTACCTGTCCAGTCCAGTGATCAGTTCAGAAACTTTCCCCAATAACACAGACCAATCAGTTTGTCTGAACTGCAGCAAAAAGTAATGTGTCAAAATGCTAATTACAGGTGACTATTTGGAAATCCTGTTCTGTGACGCTCTGCAGGGCTTAGCCACAGACTGGCTGGGGCACAGAGCTTTCCTCTCTCTCACAGTCTACATCCAGGCCCATGAACACACACTTGATGTCATCTCTCTGCAGCATTCCCTTAGGAGCTAAGTTCTGCATTTCTAATTTGGAGAAGGATAGGCATCTTTCTTACTAAAGTTGCACACACCCAGCAGGGAGCAGTTACAGAGCAGAGCCCTGCCTTGCAGCTGGAAGCCCTTAAGGAAGAGACCACTGCTCTGCAACACATGCTCCAGTGAATACAGGCTACACTGTGGATAAAAAACTAATAGTTCTTCCCATTGAATCCTTAATGTCCTAAGGATTCCTCTCCCAAGGACCCTTGAATAGACAAAGCGAGCTAGAACTGTTTGGTTCTTTCCCTGGAGTGTAAAAGATTACAGTTCTCCAGCTAAGAATTACAGGGAAGCTAAATTTATTGTTTCCTTTTTTTACTTCTCAAGGGGAAGAAAAGAAAAAGGGGGAGGGAAGAAAAGAAAGGGGTCTGGTTCAAAGGGTTTTTTTTCAAGTAATTTGCTGACTTTCTTATGCCTATTTTTTACCTTAAACATATTAAGAAGAGCAAGACTGACTTTTCCTCAGCACACAGTCCCTCTCAGATAAATTGATTTTGGGCTTTCACTTTAGTTGATGGCCTATCACAAAAATTACATTTTTGCAAAGTATTTATCTGTGACTGGAGTTATACAGCTATGTATAAAACCACTGAGCAGATTGTACACTGACTTACTCAAATTCTTTCATTCACCTTTCCAACTCTGAATTTTTGCCTTGTAGTGTATCATGGGATTTATTCTGTCATGATAGCTGACTTCTGTTGAAGATAAATACCTTGTATGTGAAATGCAGACAGTTCTTTCAATGCCTTATATAGCTCCCTTTATTTTTTTTACTGGTTGTCAGTTCCTCTGCATCAGAAAAAGCCAAGAGCACACAGGCCAATTACCTCCTGATATCTTCCAGGCAGGGAGATGCATAAATGCCTCAGAGTCCAGCAGAGAGCTGTGTATACACCTGACAACAAGGAATTCCCCCTGGCTATGACTTGCCAAGCACCAATAGAAAACTAGGACAATTTGTTTTATGGAGTGAAAAGGCAAATGAAGAACTATTCTCCTTCTGCAAGGCCCGGGAGGTCCCCCAGTCCCACCAGAAACCCTTCTCCTAATCCCTGGAAGTCATCCCTTCTTGCCTCCCCTCCTGTCTCATGTGGTTTCCAGACAGGATCCCTAATCCTCTCTCCCCACACAAAACACCAATTCTCAAGGGTTTTTTACATCTCTGGGGTGGAGACAAGAACAGCAGACAGCACATACTCATACATATGAACTCATACATGCATATCTCCCCCATGTCCAGGAGATCATGAATTTAGAAAGTGAGTATTTAAGAATCTCATAGTCTGGAGGCTCCTTGCTTATCCAGCTCCCTGCAGTGCCCACATTTTCTGTACACAAATACCTGCACTACTTTAGGGAGAACTATTTGCAGATCCCCCAGGCTGGCTCAGGCCAGAGAGAGTCACATCAGTCAGAACTCCAGCTGTATCACCCAGGCCTGGGTGCAGGCAAATTCACCAGCCCAGGGGCAGAGTTTAATTTTCAGACTCAATGACTGGACAGTTTGGTTCATGAGATCCAACCCAATTCCTGCACACAGTGCTGTGACTTAACTGCAGACTCAGAACTCACAGCTGAGTCCCCCTGGGTGATACAGACATAAATCATCATTAAAAAAGGGCTGTGAGAAAACAAATCTGGAGGTCATCCAATCCATCTCACTCCCCTAAGTGGGTTTCTTTTTCCAAGCTCAGAGAGAAGTGCCTCTGGTGCAGCAGATAATTGAACTGGTGTTTCTCAAACCTTCCTGATAATCACACTGATCACAGGGCCAGCCTTCCTTACAGGATGCAGTCTCACACTTCACCCCTGATTATTTGGTTTTGGGGGCCTTGACCTTGAAGACAGGAAGGAAGGAGGGAAAGAAGAAGGGAAGGAAGGAAGAAGAAGAGGAGGAAGGGAAGGAAGAAGAAAAGAAAAGATAGAAAAGATCAAACCTCCCTCAGATAAAGCATTTTACGAAGCATATCTGTCAGCTTCAGCTGTTTCAAATTTGATATTAAACAGCATTTCAATTTTGATATTAAATCAAACCTGTTGTTATTTCTTCGTAATTATAAGGCTCCCAGAGTGAGGAAATGGCAGCAATAGGAGGTGGACTGGAGAACAAATTCAGTAGGATGCCAGCTGTGCCTACTGGCAGGCAGCATTTTGTTCTTCTGTGACTCACAGGTGAATGTTCTCTTGCCACACACTGCCGTGAGAGCTGGCAATGACAGCTGTCTGCTGTCCCACCCGACACCCTCCTGTCCTCTGCATGTCTCCACCTACTTGTCCCACAAAGTTACTCTGTACAATTAAGTCCTTAACCCAGGTGTGGTGGTTTGACCTTGGCTGGATGCCCAGTGCCCACCAAAGCCACTCTATCATCCCCTTCCTCAGCTGGATAGGGAGGGGAGATGTACTAAAAGGCTCCTGAGTAAGGACAGGGACAGGTCACTCACCACATTACCATTTTGGGCAGAACAGCCTTGACTCAGAGAAAATAACTCGATTTATTATCAATCGAAATCAGAGCAGGATAATGAATAAATAAATTTTAAAAGCACCTTCCCCCCACCCCTCCCTGCTACCTGGACTTAATTTTATTCTCGATTCCCTACCTCCTCCCCACCAGTGGTGCAGGGGTACAGGGAATGGGGATATGGTCAGCTCATCAGATGTTGTTTCTGATGATGTTTTCTCCTCAGGGGAAAGATTCCTTCCCCTGCTCCAGCACGGGGTCCCTCCCACGAGAGACAGTTCTCCATAAACTTCTCCAATGTGAGTCCTTCCCACAGGCTGCAGATCTTCATGAACTGCTCCAGCGTGTGTCTCTTCCACAGGATGCACTCCTCAGAAACATCCAGCGTGGGCTTCTCCCTCCGTGGGTCCCCAAGTTCTGCCAGAAGCCTACTCCAGCATGGGCTGCCCACGGGCTCACAGCCTCCTTCAGGTGTGCAGTGGGGTCCTCCACAGGCTGCAGGTGGATCTCTGCATTCCCTTAGTCCTCCACAGGCTGCAGGTGGATCTCTGCAGTCCCTTAGTCCCCCACAGGCTGCAGGTGGATCTCTGCAGTCCCTGAGTCCCCCGTGGGCTGCAGGTGGATCTCTGCAGTCCCTGAGTCCCCCGTGGGCTGCAGAGGCACAGCTGCCTACCCATGGTCTGCACCATGGTCTTTGCCTACCCACTAGTCCCCACCATGGTGTTCCCCTGCACTGCAGGGGAATCTCAGCTCCAGCACCTGGAGAACCTCCTTCTCGTCTTTCTCCAGAGCCCCTGGTGCCTGCAGGGCTGTTTCTCTCACATAATCTCACTCCTCTCTTCTCTGGCTGCAATTCTGTGCAATAACTTTTGTTTTTTCCTTCTCAGCTATCCCAGAGGCGCTCCCACCATCACTGATGGCCAGTGGCAGGTCCATCTTGGAGCCAGTGGATTCAGGCTCTGTTGGAGATGGGGGAAGTTTCTAACAACTTGTCAAAGGAGCCACTCCTGTAGCCCTTCCACTACCAGAACCTTGCCACAGAAACCAAATACACTAGGTACAGACAAATCTGGTTTCACTAAAATCTTGTAGTCATTGCTTTAGAAAGGCTCTGAAAAAATGCAAGTGTCCCTCTCCCACAGTTAGATATGGCATCTCAGAAGTCTCACTGTTTAGAAGAATTCTGCTTACCTCTCACTGTAGAAAACATTAGTCTTATTGGTTTGGGAACAAGACAAGCAGGTAGATAATGAGAGGTCAATGATACAAGTACATCCTGTGAACAATCCCCATGTTTCCTTTGGGCATACTCCCTCAGATTGAAATTAACACAGTGTTGCTTTTTTCAGAGTGCCTTCATTCTGTTTATCCTTTCACAACCTCCACGCTTACTGCTGATGTTAATAAATGTCCACACTTATTATATTATAATGCAGGACATTACGTGTTATACGGAGTTCCATTACTTTCCTGGCACTTGTGGCAAAACTGACCTACCTTGATCCATCTGGAGACAGAAGCAGGGTCAAGAGAATGTGATTCTGGTTTCCTAGCTCTTAAACCCTGACCTCTAATCACTACCCCATGCTTTTTTCCATTGAGGTGCTATTGTTTAACCTACTAACTGTAAACGTTTCATTTTGGAAACCAAAAATTAGTATCTCATCATCCTCCCCTTCACTTTCTGGTCTATCCTAGTGTGTAGTATGGAATGTGTTCTTTTGCAAGAGTAAGCCTTATCCCCTGCCAAGCTTGTCGACCTCAGTGGAAGAAACATTTATATGTTTGCATTTCTCACTGTGCAATATTCTGCACCAACAGAGATGGAAATGAGGATGGGGATGCTGTGACAGAGGCAGCGATGGGGAAAGATCATAGATTAGTGATGCCCTGGAACCCAGGGGGGCTGGAAACCACACAAGGCAAAGAGAAGACATTCTTTCTCAGAAAGAGGACTTATTTAAATCGCTGTCAAAGTGAAAGACACCCCTTACAAAGATAATGATGGTGCCGTGATAAATCCTCCAGCTGCCGCTCCCGCTGGTCGGGAGCAGCAGGAAGCTCCCCGGCAGACAGCGATCTGCAGGGACAGCGCAGCGAGCCCGGAGAGGAGGCAAAGGGGCAGAGCCAGCCCCGAGTGCAGGCAGAGGGGCAGAGCCCGCCCTGAGGGGAGGCAGAGAGGCAGTGCCAGCCCTGAGGGCAGCGCCAGCCCTGAGGGGAGGCAGAGAGGCAGTGCCAGCCCGAGCGGAGGCAGAGAGGCAGTGCCCGCCCTGAGGGGAGGCAGTGCCAGCCCAAGCGGAGGCAGAGGGCAGAGCCCGCCCTGAGGGCCGTCCCGCCCCGCTGACGGCGGCGCGATGGCGGCGGGCGGAGCGCGGCGGCGCGGAGGGCGCCAAGATGGCGGCGCTGCGGGACGGNTGTGCAGGTGCCAGCACGGGGGGTGGCCCGGGCCCTCGGGAAGGTGCGGGGCTCCGCGGCCGCTGCTGAAACGGGGTGTGCGCGGTGACAGCGACCCTGGCCCGGGCAGAAGGGAGCGGGCTGAGGCTGCGAGCCGGAGGGCGCTGAGGAGCTCAGCCCCTTCCTGCTGTGGCTGTCGGCCCGTACTGGGATGCCCGAGGCTCTGCCAGTGTGGGTCTCGCAGAGAAGCCGTGTCTCGCCTGGCTGTGAAGGCCCGTCCCGTGTTGTCTGTAATCCTTTTCAACCCAGCTGAGCCCTTGTCCTCTTTCTTCCCGACAGCTGGTGTCTGCTTTGCACAACCTCACCAGGCACGTGGTGTACCGCGGCTTGACCAGGGCAGAAGACATCCTCTGTCTCTTCCCAGAAAATTTCCACCAAAATCTGAAAAACCTCTTGACTAAGATAATCTTGGAGCATATGTAAGTGCTGTCCACCTGCCATTGGCATTCAGCTGGAGAGTTAAGGCCTGTATATGTGGTTTGATAGCTGGCAGAATTCAGAGTCTTGTTTCTGTGAATTTTTGTGTGCCTTAGGCGTAATCACACAGGCAGGGCTGAGCAGAGTGGAACAGAATATGTCATCTGAGTGGGCTGGCCAACAGAACACAGCCATGGGCACACAGAGTTTTCCCATGACTTTTGAAATCCACATGGGCCACGTTGGTAATGTGCAAAGCCCCTTTTATCTTACCAGCTGTGTGGTGGGAAAATGCTACCTATGACAGTAAAACTTAGAGGGCTGGATTTCAGCACTGGAAAATCTGGTTAGTATTCAGATGCCCATCCATTTATCACCATGGCTCAGGTGCAGGGGCACTGTATGGGATTGAGCATTGTGAGGTAGTGGCAGAGGAGGGCAGCTCTGCTTGTACATCTCAGTGCTTGGAGCCCATTGCTCTGATAAAAACGGGGAGAAAGGTACGTGCTTGAAATGAGCTTCCCTTCCAGGAGCACCTGTGGTTGGTCACCATTTACCTGCCATTGCCCACTAGTCCCAGCCTCTCTGTGGCACTCAGTAGCAAAGGCAGTCTCTGTCCCCTACTTACTGCTGGTGACTCTTTAGTTAGGGATAAGCCATGCTAAATGCTTACCTCTTTTTTTTTTTCCTTCAAATCACTGTTGATGCTGTTTTCCTCCACTTTTTCACAGCTCTGCTTGGAGGAGTGAAGCACAAGCGAGTCAGAGTAAGTAGCAGTTCACATCTTGATGCAGTTGATGTTTCCTGAGGTCATTTGAGCTTGGAGTTTAGAACAGTGCATCCCAGCATGGCACAGGGTTATCCCCACTGGGCTTAGATGGAGCTGTGTGATTGTGGCATGGCAGAGCTTAGCAGAAGCCGACACACTTGTATTCAGATCCCTGCTCTGTGCTACAGTGTTTCTAGCTCTCCAGCAATCCCAGTCCAAGCTCAGTCTGTGGCTGCCTTGCAGAGGGCAGTGTGTAGCAATTACCAGCAAAACTTTTGAAACTGAAGCACTCTGAGTTCCCCATTGAGTCATTAAGGGATGTCCATATGCAATAACTGCACTGTAAAGGTAATGGGTATTTGTGCAGTACCTCATCCCTGCAGATCTTGTCAGTCCTGTGCATTCTTCTGTTTCCATACATGGGCCAGCACACTGCATGTATTTGTAACTTTTCCTCACCTTTCTAAACATAATTAAAGAGTGCCAGCTGTAACAATAGTATCATGGCTCATTGGGTGTTCCTGCAGATACACCACTTGGTTTTCTTTCCAGCTGTAGCACTTGAAGGCTTTGCCACTGAGAGCTGACACGTAACAGAGTATCCGAGGGCACTCTGTTACGGATCCTCTTTCCCCTTTCCTTTGCCTGCAGAGGGGACAGTGTCCAACAGCTGAACAGTGTGGCAAGACCTGGAAATACACTGTCCCTCAGAGTTTTCATGGAATGTGAGTGGGGAGAGGTAAAACACTGTTGCCTAATGCTAGTGCTTTGCTTACACTCAACAGTGTTCTGGTGTTAGCAAAGCACAGAATGCTGTTCCTGTGCCCTTAGTGCTGCCATGTGTCAGAGGAGCTGAAGCAGCAGAACACACAGGCTAAGTGTTACAGCCCTGAAGGAAGGCTGGCTGTGTGGCTCTGGGAGCACCACCCAGGACCTCTGCTCAGACCCTTAGGTCTCTGTATTCACTAGATGAGTATTTAACCCTGTTGGAATGAGATTGTCTGCTGGGAGGTACTTCATGAATACAATACTAAGATAATGCATTATCTGACATGCATTACATAGGGACCAAGGCAGTGGTCCAAGGCAGACATTCCAACAGATTGATCTGTGTTAACATAAAAAATTGAATGGTTTCCTGCCCCTCCCAAGCCACCAGCAATCAATCTTTGCAAATTAACATACAAGACTAAACAGATGTATTTTGTGTTGTTGCAAATGCTGCCAAGTGCTGGCCCTGACAGACTGAGAACTGGAATTTGTTCCAAAAGCAGGAGCAAGGCAGCCAGTTGTGCACTGCCCCCTGGAGCTCTGCTCAAGGAAGCAGCAGGAACAGGGAGAGAGAGCCTTTTCCCAGACAGAAAAAAAAATCAGACAATAAAGCACAGAGAGGAAGCAACTTGAGTGTCTGTAGTCTGTAGGAAGGCTGGCCATCAACCCCTGGGGAGGACACTAAGCATCTTACAATAGCCAGAATCTAGACAGGCTGAGACAAATCTTTCCTTAGCAGCCAAGTTAGACCTGTCCCTTTCTTGGGAGGGCTCAAGAGGTCTCCAGCTCTGAGCTATTGATGTCAGTATTGCACCAGACTGTTAAATGGTTTCTCTTAGGCTGTAATTAGGATATTTGAAATATTTTTAAGGAATGTGAAGATTGCAGTTTGCCAGTATGCTTGCTGTACTGCAGGATGCTTTGGTACTGAGGTTGGGGAACTTGAAATACCATGTTTTATACTGCTGGATTTCAGGAGCTTTCCTGTGTCCTTTCTTACCAGTTTCAGAGCAGAGCAGTAAGTATGCAGGTGCCAGAGCTTCTGGCACCGAACTGTCACTGCATGTAATGATGGGAGAACCCTTTTTGCCCTTCCAGTGTCACGAGGAGGCCTTCAGAGAAGGCTTATTCCAGAGTAACATGATGTGAAGCCATGTAGTAGCACTAAGCTTGTGCACTTCCCAGGGCCAGAAGTGGGGAGGCCTGTGCATGGTGGCACTCACAGCTCCCAGGCTCTGGTGCCATTGTGTGCTGCTGGGCCTAACAGAGCCTTGTTTAATCCCCCAGTCTCCCTGCCTCGGCTGGTGGACATGGACTGGAGGGTGGACATCAAGACGTCTTCAGACAGCATCGTAAGGATGGCAGTCCCCACCTGCCTGCTTCAGCTAAAGGTAAGGGCAGTGGCTGTGGAGGACCAAAACTAGGAAGTCCCACACCTGACTTGCCAGGGCAAACCAGTTCAGACAGGCATCTGTCTTGCCTCTTGCCTGGTGGGTGGTTAGACTTTCTCAGAGATGATACCTGAAATGCCACAGAGCCTGGGAATGATGTCTCTGATGGAAGCTTTTTTTCTCTTGCAAGGGAGAGTTTTCTGTGCATGAGGATGTGAGGAGTCTCCATGTTTGTTCCTAGTCACTGTTGTTTTCTACAGAATAAAAGGAAGATATATGATGAAGTCATTGCTGTTTAATTCTAAGCACTCATCAGCATGTTTAGCTGACTTCATACTTAAACTTCCTTCACTGGCAATATCTGTTATTTAGGGAGTATACCTAACTTACTGCTTGTGTTCTGCAGAGTTTTGGATCCCCCCAGCCAATAAAAATCAGATGAGTGGGATTCAGAGGAGTAGTTAAAATCTAATTTCTGTGTGTGGGGTGGGGTTAAGTATCCTGTGTGGTATCTGCTAAGATGCTTTTGATACAGATGTGGCTTTCTGCCACAAGTATCTTCAAAATTTCCCAATTCTCATGGCAGTAGGTGCTCACTTGCACTCTGTCAGTGGGAGTGCACTTCACTAGTGCAGACAGCTTAGAAAATGTGCTGTGGTTCTTCAGGATGGAGCTGGATTCCAAATTCAAACCATTCTGTTTAATCTGTGTATTAAACACTGACTTCTGTAGTGGCTCTGGAAACACAAATGAGTTTTTCGTACAAGTAATACCTGCATTCCTGTTTTAAGATTCAGGAAGATGCTGCCTTGTGTGGAAATAATCCTGTTGTTTCTGCACTGACTGTGGAACTGAGCAAAGAAACCCTGGACACTATGTTAGAAGGTCTGGGAAGGATTCGGGACCAACTCTCTGCCGTTGCAAACAAGTGAATGCTCGAGGGCCTGGATTCCAGCAGCAAGGAAGGGAAGCCTTCTCTACCTCCAGCTGTCAGAAGTTGCAGCCTAGTGTAACACGTTGTCTACTGCAGCACAACAAAACTAAAGTGGTTTCTTTCTTGAATTAATGAGATGGCTTTTGAAAAGCTCACACTCAAATATTCATTTGGTTGGATGCCAAAAAGTGCTTTCCTATTATGTTGTTGAACAAAAGCTGTTCACCGTTTCAGAAGAGGATCTGAGGGCTCAGAGCCTGGCTTAATCACAGGGGTCATAACTGGAAACAGCAAATAGCTGCAGGCAATGAAGCAAGTTCTGTCTCTGTCCTGAAATGAGAATCTGAAAGGCTCAAGCTGAGTAATGGGCTGCCTTCCAGCATTAGAAAAGGAGGGTGCATCTCTCTGGAATGTGCCTGCACTGAGGTGCCTGCTGGATGTAGCATCCTCTCCCTCTCACTGAAACACAGCCATGCTGCAGATTGTTATTACAGGATAATGCTTTGAAATAGGGCAATTATGCTACAACACATTCCCTTCTGATCAGCTTCACAGCACCATTTACAAAATGACAGTTCTGAACATCTTGGCAGGAACTAATTTCCTCCTTCTGTTGGAAAAGAAAAAAAGGAGTTCAGGTAATTCATGTTTGGGGTTTGCTGGACTCTGGGCTTTGCCTTTGCTGCACAAAAACCAAATTGGGAGAATAAAGAATTGAAGGCAGTTGTGTGTGCTGTAGGAAACCCCTCTGTGGCAATGTGTGCCTATACTTCTCCAGAGTGTTCTGTTTTTTGTGTAAATCTTCATTTAATTAAAGAATGAACTGCTAATTGATTTTGTGAATCCTTTTCAGTCTGGGAGAGATGTTGTCCTGGGTTACCTCAGCCTCTTTGTGACGGTGCCAAGTCTCCAGGCTGGTTTAGTGGATGTTCATGTTTGTTGCTGAAGAAGGATCTTTTGTTTCCTGTTCAAATTGATTCATTTTAAACTTCCTTCTCTTTATTATAATACAATTTCAGGGCAGCTTTTTCCATGGGCACCTCCTCTGTACAATATTAGAGCTGATGACCCTGACCTGGAAGTTTATAAATATATGTGCATTGAGAATGTGGAGGAGTTAAATGCAGAAAATCAACAAAATTCAGATTCTTCTTTCTGCTAAGCTTCTATAGAAGTCTGTATCCAAATGTGTTTATGGCAAAATCCAATCTTTCCTGCAACACTGGGCTCTCCTTCAAGACACAAAACATTGTTGTGTTTGGAAACATGAAATCATTCAAGAAGTGTGCATAAACTACAAACAACTGTAGTTAATTAATTAATTTTATACATTCCCCCCAAAGTGCAGGATAGAGTATAAGTGAAGGCTGTGCCTTTAAAATAAAAGATAATGGTGAAATGCAGCTCATGCATCAAGATCAACTGTGTGACAAGTCCCCTGTTAATGTCTACTTGAGCAAAGATTATAATGCTTAGAGTGGTATCAAGGCAAACTGGTGCATTTCTTGTATAACAGGGAAATCTGAGTGGAGGAGATGGGTATTTAAGAGTATGTTCTATGAGATTCAAACTGTGAAAAACATTTTGGTCTGTGGAAGTTTTGTTGCCTTTGCAGCCTAGCCTTAAAAAAAAATAACAAATAGTTTAAATGGTAGTGTTTTAGAGGGTAAGAATCACTGAGGAGGCAAATAATGCAGGATCAAGTATTGCAGTGTTAGAGGAGCTGAAGAAGTCAAAACAGAGGAAACCCTTGAGGTAAAAACTGAAATTATAGTCAAAAGGTAGGGTCCAATGCAATGAAGAACTGATAGTTGTTCTCATGTAAAACTACCATACATCTATAGAATAGTGGTGAAGAAAAGAAAGACTTGAAAGTGAAAAGGTTTTTCTGGTGGCAGAGTGGAGCTTCCTGCAACTTCAGTAGAAGTTGCTTGTGGAGTCTTAACAAAAGCGAGTGTGCCCACTGGATCATAGACATGCCAAGCATCTGGTCACTTCAAGGCGTAGATCTCAAGTCATTCTGCAAGAAGACACTGGTAATTTTTAGCCCAAGATTTAGGATGCTGTGAGAGCTGCCTTCAAATCTTTGCCTAAATTGTTAGGTATTTTATTGTTGGCTCTTATCTCCTTAGCCAGAAGAGCTGAGGCTGCTCAGAAAAAGGTGCATAAAACAAGGGAGGTTGAGTAGCACTGTCATTACCCAGACAGCAGGAGAACTTCACATTAAAGTCCTTTTTATGGAGACTGCTACACAGAAAGAGAATAAATTGCCTGCTACTGCAGGCAATCATATGTGATTTTTTCATAAAATTATTGCTCTCTTAAAATGAGTTAGATTTTCCTCCTCCCTCCACATACTGCTGCTATTTGGTAGGGCCAGCCTAAGAGATGATATTTTCATCTCTTCTCTGTTACCAGTTTGTTACTGTGCCAACACTGTCCTCTTGCTTACTTCTTTTTTGCCTTTCCATTTCCCCCTCATGTTTAGGAAGCAGTGAAATCCCTCTCCAGTTTGATGGCTAAGCCTTGTAAGCTCTACATTCTGTGCCTTTCAGAATTGCAGTGGCCATTCTTCACTTAACAGTTTGCATCTCCTTTGAGTGGGGTGAAAGCACAAGTGTTTCTGGAGGATTGTCCAAGGACATTACTGAAGGATGAACTGTCATAGTATGTGAATCACCTGAATGAACTCCTGCCAGGAAACCACAAGTCTTCATTGTGAAGTGGAGCTTAAGCACTCCCATCCTCATTCCAGTATTTGAGAAACAGAAAATTAATTTTCTACATGTACACTTGATAATGGTGCTGATTCAGTTAAAGTAAGCAAAACAGTGGTAAATTTATTTGTAAAACACAAGTATGCAAGGTAAATTCAAATTGTAATTTCACAATCAGACTGTGTGTTGAATCTGACTGTGTCTAAGTGTTGAAAAAGCATTAAAAACATTAAAGCCTACTTTGTATTATCCAAAACAATACCAACAATTCTTCCTTTTATTGCAAGAAAATGTGCACTTTAGGGTGTTCAGACTAAAAATTTTATAGATGTGATTGAGAGCAAGAAAAGCTTAGAAAGAAAATGCCTTCAAGATTCCTAACTTCTGCTTCAATTACTGATCTTTAAACACTGGTTTAAAACAGTGGAAGACTTTCTAAGATTCATGATGGTTTGGTAAAGGTATAATAATTACTCTGTATTTGAGTTTAATTTGTGAAATTTATATATTCAAGCTCTTCCAAAGCTACCACCTGTACAAAATTTTTGCTTTCTTTGTAACAGAGGTCTTGTTATTTCACTTCAAGTTATTTTGTTTCTAGTAATCTGATTTAGAATTGTTCTGACCTAAGTTAAAAACATTAGTTTCTATTTTTTTGCTATCTAATTTTTACTGGATATAATAGAGTTTCTTGAACAATATAGATGGGACCATCTGCCCAGATCAGGACTGAAAAAGTCTTTTTGGGATCAAGAG
Organism: Notiomystis cincta; assembly: GCA_013398075.1. Taxonomy (NCBI): domain Eukaryota; kingdom Metazoa; phylum Chordata; class Aves; order Passeriformes; family Notiomystidae; genus Notiomystis; species Notiomystis cincta. The sequence goes on along the minus strand of VZRX01000526.1, from coordinate 96,200 downwards.
ACCATTCTGGGATAGGTCTCTTGTTAAATAAACATCTCTCTTAAAAACTACAACAATCCAGCTTAATCTCAGATTTTTTTGTGTTTAGGAACAACACACCTAGTGGTGTAATTTCCTCAGCTGCTTTATAACTATGGTTATTCTGAGTCATAATAACACCTACAAAAGCAGCAGTTTAATACATTCACCAGTCTTTTTTATATACCCTTAAAAGATTCATCTCACGAAGCTGTAAAATGGCAGCACTTGGAAATTGAGAAGTCCTACTTCCCCAGACCCTTTTCTAATGTTTTGACCCCTTAGAAACTATTCTATGACACAATAATCACACCAACTGTTGTGTATTCCCCCCCATCTGCACAGATGTTGTGCAGGCAGTTGCTGATTTTTAGCTCTGTTTTTAATGTAAGAGATTAATAATGCTTGTGGCACTTGGGCCTTGTTACCTGACTTTTCCAAGGTTAATTATGTAATTTAGTCTCCACTGGTTTACCACTTTCCAATACCCAAGTCAGGAATATCACTGCACCAACACAGCCCTGTAGCATTACAGTGCAAGGCCTTGGCCTGCCCACCATCAGGATGTGCTCATCCTGCCCGTGTTTCCATCTGCTCTCAGGATTCACATTCGTGTCCCTGCCTGAAGGCAGCTGCACTGCCATCACAGGTGAATGAAACCTCACAAACTGCAGCAGGGACACATCTGCAGCAAGGCTGATGAGAATGTGCTAAAGGTCTTGAATTTTTCTCTTAAAAAACCATGGGTATCCTTCAGAAGCCTCACTGTAAGGATCAGTGGCCAAACAGTCCTTGCCCTTTTAAGCACATGAGAACCTGACTGTTGCTGCTCAATGCTTTATAAACCTCTTTTTTGACTTATTAGTGCCTATGAGTCTTGCCACTGACAATGCTGCTGCTGAAGTATCGTGAAATACATCACAAAAATACCGACACAGTGCACCCACCCTGTGACAGAATTCACTGGGGTATTTTCCTGAGTATCACAGGAAGAAGAGGGACCACGGCAGGGGCAGAGCTGGCACTGCAAGCTCTCAAGCTTCCTAAGCTTTCTGCAATGTTGGCCTTTAAGGAAGAGCTATGGAATATCCCAAGTTGGAAGGGACCCACAAGGATCATGGAGTCAACTTGTGACCCTGCACAGGACAGCTCCAGCAATCCCCCTGTGTGCTTGACAGCATTGTCCAAACACCCCTTCAGCTCTGCCCGGCTGGTGCTGTGACCACTTTTCCTGGGGAACCTGTTCCAGTGCACAACCACCCTCTGGGGAAAGAACTTTTGCCAAATACCCAGCCCAAACCTCAACAGAGAACAAGAAAATTCACCTAGAGTTACAGTCCTCCTAGTTTGCTAAAACACTCAAGCCTCACCGTCTTTGAGAGAATTTGAGATAATTTAACCACTTAGCTGAGTATTTCGTGCCTGCTAAACTGGGACTGCCTGGCCCGGCCGGGCTCGGCTCTGCCCCGCTGGACCTTGTCCGGCTCGGATCAGCTCGGAACAGCACCTGGGCATCTCCTGCCGACACGGTGGGCACGTGTGAACGGAAGGAGAGTGAGAATCAAAGGATGCTGCAACAAAAGAAACATTCCTGAAAGCCTAAATTCTTTTTCCCCAGGAGATGGCGAGCTCGGTCTCCCGTTTCTCGTCCCTCCTCAGTTTCTCGGGAGGACACAGCAGTCTGGGCTGTCCTCCTCAGGATTTGGGAGCAAATCAGTGACTGCCGGAGTCCAAACGGCACCAGACCAGAAGGGGGATATTATTCACTGCTTTTGAAAGGTCTCCCAACCGCTCCCATAGCTGCGTGTGGAGGCAGCTGAGCACATTCCAGGGGAAGCTGGCAGAGATGGAAGCAGCAGGCGGTTCCCTGGACTGTGCCAGTCATTTTAAACACAAAGCAGGAGGAACTCTCCCTTCTTTCGGCCAGGTTAGATGCATAATCCTCCAGGGAGGGCTTTGGCACTCGCAAGGGAAAGAAGAGTGTTGTGGTTAAAGGGATGCTGACAACGTTGAATGTTTCCGAACTGGTCTCTCTCAGACAATGTGAGTTTTGCACAGATTTGTCTTTAAAGGGTGGTGAGCAGGACACTGAAAATCACATCTGGAGAAGGAAGTAAGATGGGGGGAGGGAGAGTTCCTTTTTTCCCAAGCCTGTTAAAAACCAACTTAAAACAGTGCACGAAGCACAATGGCATCCATCCTGTGGCTGTACATACAAATTCCCTTGTTGTTTCCCCCTCACTTCTGCTGCTGCTGTTAATACAAGGCCTGGGATGAGAGCATTCCCTCCCCTCGCTGCCCCTCCTGCACCTCCCTCCCAGGAGACATCCTCTTGCCAGTCTGGGAGGGGAAGTGCTAATGCTCACTAGCAACACTGACACGCCACACAGTGCTGTCAAATATGCAAAGTGAACACACAGAACAGAGGCAGTGAAAGAGCACCCTGCTTTCATCCTTACTCTCTCCTAGTCACTGCTCTTGTAAAGGCTGCTTTGGAACAATGGTAGGTACGGCTTGCTTTCCCCCTCCGAGGAAGACACGATTTGTCAAGTTGACAGCATCCCTTTATGCTGATGAGATAGTGAGGGTTGAGTGCCAACTAGCAGCAGAAATATAATGGCATCCATCAGAGCTGTTAGCTAGAGTTGGCCAGTGCTTTTGTTTGTAATTTAGAGGGCTATAACTCAGCCTTGCAAATAAGATGCAGGAGGAACCCTACACTGAAAATCTGGACCTTGCAGTGGGCCCTTCAGTTTCTTACAAAAAAAAAAATCAACTTTGCTTTGACATTCTGCACTGTGCTGAAAAGAAGTGATAGGAAACCTGGATGAGACAACTGCAGTGTACCAATGCCTTTGCACTGACTGGGCTAGCTGGAAATGCTGGTTTCTTTACAACTCTGTCAGTGACTGCAGGCCCAGGGTGTTCAAACACTTTCTGTATCAGTAAGTCTTGAGGCAAATGGCATCTTCACTTCCAAACAAATCACTGTACAGGTCAGCAAGGCTCCCCAAGTTGTATCTCTTCTCACACAGGGCTCAACCCACGTAAAGCTCACTGAAGGTTTATGACCAGAATCAGTAAGTTACCCACTGTCTGAAGTATTCTGGTTCCTTAGTGCTTGGTGGCATTTAGGCATTGGGGCCTCATTCCCAAGCCTGTTTCTACATTCATCTTATTTTTATGCCTACACAGAGACATGGCCCCTACTTCTGAATGTTTTTTTTTTTCAACCCACTAGTGTCAGACAGTATTATTCCATGCTCTACTAAGCCAGAATGGTAGAAAGTCTAGAAAGTTTGAACTGGATCTCAACAGACAACTGATATGCTTTTGTGTCTGATGACAAATAAATAATCAGAGTGAAATCAAAGAAACACAAAGCATATCTTTAGTGCACAGCATAACTGAAAGTTAAGAGAACTGCATTTAGAAAGTACTTTTTTCCCCTCTGAAAAGAACAGCATGAAAGTGTTTTTGGCCATCTGTGTCTCAGGATGTTTTCCTTTTTTTGGGCACAGATGGTAAACTTCAAACATCACTATCACTCCCATCTACCACATAAGCCCTGTAAGCAATCTTATTTACAATTTCTAGCCATTGCTTTCCAGTGACCTCATTTCTCCCTTTGGTGCTGTCTTGGAAGTTCTGGCTAATATTAAACACATTGAAATAGACACATTCAAAGCTCCCTTGTGGGTGTGGTAACATAGTTCTCAATAAAGCAAAGACCCTTCAAACAAAATGAAAGCTGGCCACATTTTTGCCTTGTCCTTAGGCAAGTGAAAAATAAAAACATTTTCCTGTGCTTTCAAAACAATAAAATAAAACAGCTAAGTGAGAAATCTAATCAAGGGGAACCTTCATTCCATCTTGTGGCTGGCACACCACCTCTCCAGAATGCACATTCTCTGGGGCAGAGACCTTGGTCTTCACAGCCCCATACAGGAGTTTGACTCTGCCACTGGCAGTCCCATCAGTAACACTGAGGATTCTGTCCCCTGGTGTTAATGCATCACCAAAACACTGTTGTTATTTCAGGATCAGATTTCCAGTTGCCTGACACAGCAGCAATCTTATCTTTTCCTAGATAAATCAGGCTGATCTATGCAGTGTAATGGGTGGATTGTGTCACCATTGACAGCTCACAGAGAAATGGTCCAATTTTCAGAGGTGTGGAATACTTTGGAACTTCAGATACTTCTGATATACTTCTGATAACCCTCCCTCTGAGCCCATCCAATCTGCAGTGTCAGAAAGGATCTCGGTACAATCTCCCCAAAGAGAAGCAATTGTTGTGGCATTTTTGGTTAAAATTTCTTCTTCCTCTACAATTCCATTTTCTTATATCATTCTGTATCATACACACTGTCATTCTCCACTCCAGAGCAGACTACACTCTAGCAGTGAAAGAACACTATCCTATTTCAAAAATTCAATAATAAATAAAAAGCACCAAAATTAAAAAATAAAATAAATTACACAGACTGTCCTTTGTTGAAATGATGAAGAGAGCTATGAAGCCTTCTAGTAACTGAAAATGAACTTGACTTTCAGATGATGAAATTCAACTAATTAGTAATTCTCTAGAGGGAGGGGAAATCTTTGGGGACAATCTCTGCATACAAAATCAACATTCTGATCATTAATGATATTTATTTTTAAGTACAGGCAGCTTATTCACATCAGCAGGGTGCTGGGGAAGGAGTACCCTCTAGCACAGGGCTGTTCTAACAGCAGGCACTGGTGCACCTCTGGGCCACAGCCTGGTTTTGCTGAAAGCTTTGTGTGCCCTACAAGAAATCAGACTTTTCACAGCTCCTTGGCTGTGAAAACAGAAACAAGCAGGGCCCAGGAGCAGCTGCAGCTCCAGCCCTCGGCAGTGGGACCGAGTTTGGCTTTTACAGCAGACCTGGAGGCCTTGATGTCACCTCTGGGAGCGCAGTAAAACCCAAGCAGGCAGCCTGGGAGGGGGTGAGAGTGAGCCTGGAAACCCAGACTTCTGAGCCGAGTGTTTGTCTCTGCAGTGTCTCTGAACACCTCACTCTGACTTCTGCCTAGCAGGTTAAAAGCTACATTACACCTATTTTGGGGGTGATAAAATAATTACCTGATCCACTTGGGGTTAAGCCTCTTGCAGTGTGTAGGGAAAGGAACCCACACATGTACTGAGCATTTTGCCAAGACAAAGACACTGGAGTATTGTGATCCCTACGACAGGGAAGGCTGAAATAATTTTCTGCTGCCTACAAAGAAAAGAGTGTTTTGCAGAATTTCTCTCTCTCTCTCTCAAGTTCCTCAGGAGCACACAGCTTTGAAAATACAACAGGGTTCAACTCCTGGACCTAAATCACTCTCACAACGCTCTTCAAAGGAATCACATCCTGCTGGGCTTTAGAGCTGATTGCAACTCTTCACCTCTCCCTGACCCACTTTAACAGTGTGTCCTTCTACCTCATTCATATGAAAGGCTTCAGAAGGAAACTGTGAATAAAGGCCACAGACAAAGACCAGCCCATCTGTTTGTTTAGGAAGAATCCCCTTTGCTTTGTCTCGATTTCAGACCTTCCATGTAAATCAGCAACTATCCAGACAATTTCCCTGGATACCTCCCTTCCTCTCTCCACCTCTCCAGTATCATCTTCTCCCATAGCCCTGTCTCTCCTTTCATGTAGCTGACTGGGCAGATGAATGGGCACAGGAAATAAATTCCATGTATTTAAAGTGCTGGATGAAGTACACGTGCATGCAGAGTTAGGAAGGGATTATGGCACTTCCAAGTGAACCAAGCCTGGATGATTTTGATCGATTCACTGACATTAATTCCATTTTCACAGCTAAGGTCTCTTTTGCCTAGGGTGTTTTGGTTTAAATGCTGGTTTCCAGGCATTTACTATAGGAGATGGTTCAGAATAAAGCTGTCCTGGGAGGCAGTAGAGCCTCAGCAGGCCTTCAGGAGGTCTGCAGAGCCTGCAGATACCAGGGCTGTCTCATGGGTGGAGTGATGACGTATTGCTCAAATAAACCCGAGAAGAAGCAGGTGCAGGAACAGTGAAGGGGCCTTCAGCCATCCTAAGTGAAATAGAAATACGGATTTATTTTCTTATGGAATCAACCAGGGACTTCATCACTGCCATTTATTGCCTTATTAACTCACTTTTATTATAGCATTTATGATATTTGGACATGCCACACCTGACAGAGATGCCTGCAATGAGCTGGTTATGTTCAGGTGTTGTCCTTTATTTGGGCTGACCTACAAAGAACTTTATGGGTCTGTTAGTCTTCCTTTGAGACCTATTGTGTGTCCACTTACACAGAAAATGTCACAAGCTGTTTCATAATTATAAACCAGCCCCTTAACCAGTGTTTCTGCCCCTCTTCCTCCTCTCACACCTCAGGAGCCCTCCACCAGGAGTCCTCTGAATGTATCACTGAGATCACTTGTCCCCAGAGTCCCTATCATTAGGCACTGCCTTTGCATGACCACACAGTCCTGCTGTGCTTCTGAAAACGAAGGCAAACCCAAGCCAGCTCCACAGATTCTCCCTCCTTGCCCACAGCTGTTTTTCATGCCATGGCAGCACCTTCCTGTCCAGCTTGGAGCACAGTCTGGAGGGCACAGGACTGGGCTGTCTGGTGTTGATTAATCTGTGACTGGACTGCAGGCAGCACAGGGCTCTGTATCCTGGTGGGGGCTGTTAGGAAGGCAACAACAGCATCAATACTGCTCCTGTGACTACAGCTTCCCTTTTTTATTTGGTGCTAGGTGCATTACAGGGAAAAACAGAAAAAGTGAGAGAGAGTGAGGGAAGGGGAGGGGAAAGATCAATTGTGCTCTGCTCTCTGCGAGCAACCAGACTGAAAATGTTCCCCAGCCAGCCTAGAGATGAGAAATGGCAGGCTGAGAGCAACCCACACCATGGTCCTATTTTAACACACATGACCTGACTGCTAACTAACCCAACTCTGGTTAGACTTAGCAAAGCCTTGGATTTAGAAGAACAATACCTAAGTTCAGCTGAAGAAACAATTTGTGTTAAAAATATACCTACTGACTCTGTCTGGAAAGGTCAGATCCCCAAGCCATGCCATGTTTGGAGTATGTAGTGAATGCACCTGGTCCTGCTGACTCCAGTGCTGAGTTCAGCCAGCTGTTCAGTGAGCCAGCCCCAGCAAGGCAGCAGGGAGACAGGCAGCAGTTAGGGAGGGAGATTCAAGAACATGCAGTGCTCTACACAGACAATTGTCAGCCAGTATTTGGAATTTAGCAGTCAGCAAGCAGAAAGCCTCCAAATAAGAGAATTAACTGCTGCTTAAGGACTTTGTGCTCTAGCTGCTAGCTGACAACCAAATTTGTGCTGAATCTGATGCAGCAAACTTTAATCCTGCTGTGTTATCAACACTGTGTATTTCCAGGTTTAAACACTCCCAGTAGATAAAATGCCCTTGAAAACTCACTGTCTCTTTAATTCCCAACACTTTACTTGAAAATCCTAAATCCTAAATATCTCATTAACCAACAGCCACAACACCCTTCAACCACTCCAAGATCCTTTTCTATTTCATATCTACCACATTATCACAATCCACTGAAGCAGGCCCAGAAGTGCTGTTAAGAGACTCTGTGTAACACTGCTGAAGTCAGATGACAGATCACCCTAAAACTACATATCCTGTCATTCAAGGAGACAACTAAAGTAGAAATACTTCAGGAAAGGCAGTCCTCCAGAAGGGAAAAAAGATGACAAGGTACAGTGAAGACATTGCCACATGCCCTCATCTGATCCAAACTGAGACTGGCTGTAAATGAATCCCCAGAGAGTAATTGCATTTTATGGTTTTAAATTCATGCAAATCTCGGGGTTCAGCCACACACTCAGCCCACCTTTCAATGTTACTGCACATCAGCTGAGCCAAGCTAACTCACTGTGCCTTCTGCTGCCAGTGCCTGAGAGCACACACAGCTGCACCTTGACTGCAGCTGTAGGCAGGTCAACAGCCTTCACCTAGGGCAGGTCAGGTTGGAAATGCCAAGTTAGGGCCATACTGTGTCCCTTTCTGAATGGATGGAACTCATCTGTCTCATCCTGTGCTTTAAATGTGGTTTAAAGCTTAAATGTGTTTTGCAGTGCAGGGAGGAGGCCTAAAACCATGAGATAAACCATGAGATATGCCATGAGATAAGTAGGGAAGAGATTTCCATCAGATATGCCAAGAGATTATGCAGTGAAGGGATTATGTTGGCATGACAAGGTGAATGATGGCCTGCAGATTGATGGCTTATCAGGTGGGAGGACCCTTATCTCTGGAACTGGTGGAAGAGGGAGTGACACACTAACACATCAGGGTTCTGTTCCACCCTTGCACAAACCCCAGATGTGTAATTGCTCTCTTTGTAACTCTCCATATCTCTTATTTAGGGATGGCTGCCTCCCACTCTCATTTATGATGGCAATAACAGGATATTTCCACTACAGACTCACCTCCACTTGTGCCAGAAGTATAAGTGGGCATTTAAAATCCTCAGTGGCAGAGGATGAGAATACAACCTCACCTTGCAGACAGACTGACTTGCTCCTCTTTCCTCCCCAAAGCAGGGAGACTCTTTCCTAAGATTTTGCCTCTGACTGCATTGGAGTATACCCAGGGATAGTTGTACATAGTGCTACCATTTACATTTTGCAGGTCTGGTGAATTTATCACCAGCAGTCTCACAGTAATCTGTAACCTACTGCACTATTTGTGCATCTGTAGTAGTGAATATGACCAGACTTACAGTGACCCACAGGATTTGTGCATCTGGGATCTTATTAAATGCAACCAGAGTTACCAGAAATTAAGCCCAGCCACACCCAGCCCCTCTGATGCCTGAGGACCAGCTGGTAAGTAGGGGGGTTAATGTTCTGCCAGATTTCTATCCTCTCAAGACAAGAGCTGGAAGAAGATTCACAGGAGATGGACCCACTCAAGCATCCATTCACCCGCTTTGCAAGTTTTCTGAACACCCCCCCTGAACTTACCTTTGAAACCCATGTCTGCTCCAATGGCCACCTTGGCTCAGAGCTGTGCAGTGCTCAAGAGAAGAAGAAATGGAATGTAATTCTGCAGTGTGAGACACCAAGCTCCCTGTTGTAACTGAGGCTCCCTGGGCAATCTCTTCAGTGATGAGTCAGAGACGTGGCTCACGTGCCAACATTTTCTCTTGCACACTCTGTCCCACTCTGAAGATTTGCAGCCCTGTGAGCTTCATCTACAGCTCTTGCCTTGCAGACAGGCAGCAGCCTGGAATGATAATTGGGGATCATAACCTCAGCTAGCAGATCCCCATGGCTTTCATCTCTGGCTGTTGTGCCTTCAGCATTATCAGGAGTCAGAGAAAATCAGATGTGATGGCATCAGCATTTAGGGCAGGAAAGGGCAGGGAACACAGAAGAGTTTTTAGGAATCTGGAATGGGAAGGTTGTGTTTGGTGTTTAGATAATGAGGCTACTAATTTCAAGATAAACTCTCATGGGTTGCTAAAGGCCTCTAATTAATTCCAACTCTCCTCTTTTTCTCATCAGCCTATTTTCCCATCTGCTCCTTCACCCAAACACACTGTAGTCTCCCTTGCTTAGGAGCCCTGATGGGGAGGCTGGGGCAGGGAGGTCTGTCCCCTTATGCAACTCCTGCTGACAGGTACAGCATCCAAACTGAGCAGCACCAGGGACCTTGTAAGTGTTTGAAACAACCACTTCCAGCTTTGTGTATAATTATATGTCACTGAGCAAAGTAATGCTCAGTCATGATCTTGGATTCACAGCTAAATGAGACTGACCACAGCCAACATCAGCAAGGAAGCAGAAGATTCACACAGCCGGATGGGCTGATGTGGGGATTTTCAGCTCTGCCTGCAGGAGCTCCCACAAACAGGACAAATAGGATCTGAGAGTCCAAACAGCATGTCTGTCCCTCCTCTGAGCTGCCCATTTGGGAGTACCTGGCAGTGAAAGGGTTAACTTGGAGAGAGTCCCTCGATGCCCATGTCATGGATATATCAAGTGACCCCTCTGGTCAAACACGTTCACTCAGACCAGAGCCTGCTTCCTCATTAGCAACAATAAATTCAAAGCAGATGGGAAAAGTGCTCCATTCTCTGATCCAGCTTTCAAAGCCCTTTGATTTCAGAATCCCTCGGCTGCTCTTTGACTTTTCTTGCCTGTCAAGTTCCCTGGCAAGATTGATAGGAGGAGGATATCAGTGCAAATTCTGGTTCTGGTCATCTCCCCTGTCAAATTTCCCACATCTGACCATGTTAATTGCTTCTCTCTCCTCCTTTGGTGTAAAGACTGTTTGATTTTCCCCCTATCCTCTCTCCATCAGCAGGTTATTACAACACTTTGAAAGGGTCAGTGGTTAACTCTTGACTATGGCTGCATTACTTCTCCCATACACTGCTGCCTGCATCTCACCAGGTCAGGCTGGGAACTGCCCAAGGCTAGGAAATGTTTCTCTAGAGACCATGCTCTGGTTTTTTGCTAAAAGCCATGGAGTAAGTGGACATCTGGAAAGGAGAGCACAATAGCAACCTTACTACTGAAGTCTGGAGAAGACTCCACAGCAAGTGTAACACCAGGACAGGGTCAGTGACTAGGCAGTGGTCAGAGCCATACCACAGCTCACAAGGAGTCTGGCAGCTGGGTGCTGCAGAGTGACCTGGGCAGAAGGCACTTGCAGGACTCTGAGGACTCTCCCTCAGCTGGCACAAGGCATTTCCTGCAGCCCAACTCATGCCTTGCTGCCTTTTTCACTAAGGTTTTTTTTCCAGTCCCCAGCCTGGATGTGAATTTTCAGCCAACTGCTTCTCATCTCACCCAGGTGGGATGAAGGGACCCTCTCTCCTCTTCCTATGGCCACTGAAGTCTCCTCTCAGCTCCTGAGGCTGCTTGAGAGGGTCCTGTGAAATGAGCAGGCACTGACACACTGAATTCCTCAAGGTCACCTTGGGAAGCAGTCCTGACCTTGACACCTCACCATCCTTCTGGAGGCTCTGAGCCATCTGCATTCCCCCTGCCCTTTGCCAGAGTCTCATTTTAGCTGCTGCCATCCCATCCTGCCTCCTGCCCCACTAAAATCCCCTGAGCAATTACTACCCCTCAGAAAGGAACCACTTCCACAGGCAGAAATGATGGGGAGCCCCAGATCTTCTCTCCTTCCCTCCCTGTCCTCAAAGCTCACTTGGCCAAGGCAGCACAGACTGATGAGCTCTAGCAGGCACTCCACCCACCATCCCAGCCCCACTGCAGAGGCAGACCAGCTCTGCCAGTTAAACCAGTTGCTGTATTTCAGTACACCACTGCTGCTATTGATAAGCAAACTCCTGTTCCCCCATGGATCTGTGATCTTGGCCACAGAGCTCTGTGGTCCCTATTCCCCACTCTCCTCCTGGGCACTGCAGACACTGCTCCTCACCTGCTATCCAGCTCAGGGATATGCCATCAGATGCTTTGAAGAAGCACTTCTGGAAATTGGGCAGGTCCCTGCCATCCTGGAGATGTCCTGTCAGGGCCTGGCTCTTCAGGAAGACCACAGAGAAGTTTGTCTAAGCAAGGCAATGAAATGAGGTTAAAAAGCAGTGGCATTGCACAGAAACCTCTAGGAAAGTATACATAATAAATCCAACCTCAAATCACATTAGTCTGAGGTTTTGACCTCAGCTGCTGGCCTAAGAGTCTTCCAAAGTGCAGCAAAATTCACTTTTCAGCATCACTGGGATGACTCCCTACTCCTTGCAGAAACACAGCAGCACACAGAGCTAGAACTAGTGAATGGCTGGTGAGATGCCTCCTGTGTGGCAGGCAGTGAACACAGGAGGAAAACTGAGACATTTTCTTTGCTAAAAGCAACTCTCCAGGCACTGTCAGCAGGACTGAGCTTATGAAGCCCAGACCAGCAAAAAGCTGATTCTATGTAATGAAATGTTAACAAGCATGTGCTGATCAGGTTTCTGGCTAGACACTCACTTAAGGCCAATGTTTTATAATCCACCTTTTGTCCTCAAAACTACTGTGGGCAATGTATGTTTTTACACACCTGTAGTAACACAGAGCTGTGCCAGTGGCATACTGAACATGCATGAGGTGCTACATTTTGGAATACACACTGCACTTCTAAATCCCTCAGATGCTTTCAAAGACCTCTCCATCATCATGCCTTTAAGCTGAAGCCAGTGCACACAATTCAGATGTTGAAAGAGCAAGCCAGGATCCAGGGGTCCTGTCCTGCCTCACACAGCAAGCCTTGTGCTCAGGCTGTTTCACCTCTCCCTGCCAATGAGGTACAGCAGGGTAAAAGCAGGATCATCATTTCCTGCTAGCTTACACACAGAAGCTGAAAGGCTTTAGTTCTCTGTAAGAGTCTGTATAATAGCCTGCACAAGGATTTTGAGGCAGGAGTGACTGAAGTTTCTCTCCAGAGACAGGAGTGGGTGCTTGCACACAGAACTGATGAGTGTCTGCATGAGAGGAATCTGCTCTTAAGTGACATATTCATTATTCACTAAATCCAGTAAAAGGCATAAAGTGACACTAAAGTTTGTCTCTGAGGCTGAGCAGCTGCCACAGCTGTTTTGGAGTAGCAGCAAGCCAGGCCATCAGGGTGCACATGGCTCCTACTTGTTTCTGCTGTGGGAGATGTGATCACTACAGTTTTAATGATCAGACAGAAGGAAGCAGGAGGGAACCAGAGAACTTGCCATACAGCAAGGGAAGGTGCAAAATGATGCTCAAAGACTGCAGAACTATTGTTTGATGATTATGGAGAGACTGAAGGCTGTTTTGCCTTCTTCCTCTTTTGAAGGTGCAGTTGTAGGTACAGCAGAAACAAGGAAGTATTTTGTTCACAACCAAAAAAAAGCCCAAAAAACAAACAAACAAACAAAAAAAACCCCAAAAAACCAGCCAAGCAAACAAAACTGATTTCTACTTCAGCAAGTTGGAAGAGAGAAACTTTTGGCTGTGTGTTAATGAAGCTGCTGTGGAAACTTCGGTCAACAATTAATTTTTACTGAAAGTATTGGAACATCACACACTGAAATATCAGAGCTTTGGAGAATCGTGCAGCTTGGATTTACTTGTCACCTCCATGCAGTCAGTGCAGACAAGGTAGGGTTTACTCTGCAGTTAAGTGTACCATGATTCTTTTCTCCCAGCTCTGGTAGCTGGGCTCAAAAGGAGGTGTCACCCCCTCCCTCTTCCCATCCTAAGGGAATTCATCAGTTTGAATGAATCATCTGCAACTTCCCTAAGTGTTCAGCACCTAGGTAACTGCTTCCAGTGCCAGAGCAGGGGCCAACAAAGCAGGCTGCAATGAACTAGGACAGGGAAAACAGGTGTAAAGGGGAGACACTCCATTGCTCCAGCAGCAGAAGTCTTTGGGAAGAGCAGCAATAAAATCAGTTTAGTGTTTCTCTCAGTCTTGGGGCAGATTTCACTACCTATTTTTACTTTGAACTTGAAATAAGTAAATTACTTGGTTTTGTCATTCTGTCTCCTCACAGCAGCTTACAAAGCCCAAGTCATAGTGTTTGCAAAGCAGTCAGCAATTCCCAGAGAGAAAGTACCCATGAAAGGCCAGCAAGCAGCCTCAGCCAGGGCTGTCATGAAGCACAAGTCCAGACACAGGGCACAGGGAGCAGAAAGAGGGGAGTGATGAAGCCACCAGCCCAAGGGCCATCTTCCCCAGCCCCTTCCCCGACTGAGGGATGGATGCTCAGCTTGCCACAACACAGTTTAATATTCAGAAGGTCACAGTTTCAACTTCTGCCTCAGGCCTTCCAGACTCCTTGGCACAGCATTTCAAATTGCATTAGTTTGGGAGAGAGGCAAACAAAAAAAGTTAAGAGTTTTCTCCCAGGCATTGCTTAAAATAGAAAGCAAACAAATGTCATTGCTGACATGCACAGCCCTGGAGACAGCAGCGAGATGCACAGACACAGACAGATGCATGCGACTGGCCTGTGCTTGATCAAGACTACAATTCTTTAACTAACAACATTTTCTGCATAGAAAATATTTCTTTTAATATCAGATTATGTAAGATAATTAAACATCTTTCCATTTGCATGCTGGGCCATTTGGTGAACTATATGAATACTGTGGTGGTTTGCTCTCAGTTTTCCACCACTTTCTTTTCCACAGTCTCCTGTGTAATTTGTTCTGTCTGGCTGTTTAAAAGCACTTCTTTAAGATGTCCTTTTACTCTATTCAAATCACCATCTGTTTGTTTCATTAGCAGTCTCAGTTGGGGGGTGGGGTGTATTGAGGAGGTCATTCAACATTTTAAAATTAAAAGCTCGGAACTAATATTCTTCAACTAGAAAATGACAAAGTGCTGCTCTTTGGCATTTTCCAGAAGCTTGTCTAAAAGCAACCCAGTGCCAATTTCTTGATACTTTTCCCTTTTCTTTTACATTAGCTAAGAATCACTGCTTTACTTGCAGACTAAAGACTAAATGCTTCACACAGTTCAAGGAGAGGCTGCTAAATAATCAGGCTAATACTCCATTAGGGTCCATTTATTTATCTGAGTACACGGCTCTCAGCAAAGAAATGTGATGCTACTGGACACAATCACAGTCCCCCCAGAACCAGCAGCTCCTTCTACCCTGTTTTCAGTGGGGTCAAATCCAACTGAGAGTGCTCTGGGCCTGCAGCTCATGGGCCAGCACCACGTTTGATTAACGAGAGGGCTGCCACAGAGCTTATCTAGAAAAATGCACGATGCCGAAACATAAGCAGGCATAAAGAGGGAAGCGTTTGTCACCCACACTGCCAGTGTCACACGAGAGACAAAGGATCATTTTTCATGTCTCTAGCAGGGAGTGCAAGCTTGTTGGGACATGATGGCAACTCATTGATCTTGGAAAAAACCCTGAGTAATTTCTTGCTGAACCAGAGGGGGTGCAACAAATTCAGCTTCATGTCTTCATGCTCGCCTCGTTCTGTAGCACAGGATGAAAAACAAGCCCTGCCAGAGAAGGAAAAGGAGACTATTGCATTGCATTTGATTATATTGCCTTGTGTTTGATTTTTGAGTGGTGCAGGTAGGATGCAGGGGGGAAAGGAAGATCAGGCAGACTAGAAACATGAAGGGTCACACAGGGATTTGTTTATTCACTGAGTCATTAACTCAGCAGTAACCATCTGAGATGTTTTATTGGTTGAGAACCCAGTTTTGAAAGGTTCTTCCTTGAGTTGTGACTCCTAGACTCACCAGACTACAGCCAAAGCTATTAATTTCCCACTGGAAAAAACAAGACACTTAAAAAAGACCAATACATCATAACTAAAGCACTGCTCATCAGTCTGAATGCAGAGTCCTGCTTACAGAGAAGCACACTACTGGCAAGGGCTGCTGGCTGAAAATATGGCTGCATTAGGATGAGTGGTGCCTCAGATGCCAGGCATGTCTCGAGTTACCAAGCCACCAGCTGCTGCTGCTAGGGAGAGCCCTTCCCAACCTGCCACTTCAGAAGAGGGATGCTTAGTTGCTTCTTCCCACTGGCTGCCTAAAGACAGTGAGCAGAGACCCAAGCATTTGGTCAAGCCACAACAGTGCAGCAAGACCTTCTCCATGCTGACAAGCTTTGGGACAAAATTTTCAGGAACAGTTTCAGCAATGGTGCAGTCAGCTGGACCAGGGCAGTGATTGTCCCCCTGTACTGGGCACTGCTGAGGCCACACCTCCAGTGCTGTGTCCAGTTCTGGGCCCTCACTGCAAAAAAGACATTGAGGGGCTGGAGTGTCCAGAGAAGGGCAATGGAGCACGAGGAGATGGGTCTGGAGCACAAATCCTGTGAGGAGCAGCTGAGGGAGCTGGGGGTGTTTAGCCTGGGGAAAAGGAGGGTCAAGGGAGACCTTTTCACTCTCCACAACTGCCTGAAAGGAGGGTGTAGCCAGAGCTGGGGCAAGTTGGCCTCTTCTCCCAGGTAACAAGTGATAGAATGAGAGGAAATTGCCTTAAGTTGTGCCAGGAGAGGTTTAGATTGGATATTAGGCAAATGCTGGGCTGTGAAAATATCCTGGGAAAGCTCAGAGGTTACTTTGATTCCGTGAATTACATTTCACCAGCAGGGCACTGTAAAGCAGTCATATAAACTGAAGAGAAAGCAAAGGGAGAAGGCAGTCTTCAGACAGAGCATACACAGGAGCACCAGACCTTCACCAAAGGGACATGTAATACGAAGCTGACAGAAGAGATCTAACCACAGGCACAAATAAAATCCAAAATTCTTCAGGACATCTTAATAAACTCTCAGACTGAACAGAGATAAGGGCAGACAGATCCTCTGGCATCTTCCTAACAGTTGATAGTGGTGAGGGAAAGCCTTCCCAGAGCCTCAGGGATCCTTCACAGGTGACTGATGGTGTGAAGCCAGACACTCACCAAAGAGCATGGCCCAAGCCTGTTTCTAGATGACAGTTTATGTTCTTATACCCCCTTCCCCTTCACTTCCTCCCCTTTGCCTTCAGACCTGTCGCAGCCCATTTGGTAAAAATGATCTGTGCTGCTTCTGTTTAAGGAGATACTTGGATCCCATGAAGTGGTTTAAGGGCTTTCAGACAGCCTTAGTCCTGAGGCTGTCACAGCTTCAGCTACTATCCTCAGTCACTGTCAGAGGGCTGAAGTCCAAAGCCCTCGTCTTGAGCATATCCAGCAATACAAGATCTCTCCTCACATGGATCCTGGAACCACTGGCTACAGGTGATTGCAGAATGCCAGATCAAACTGCATCCACTGAAATAAGTGCCTGTTTCTTCAAAAGAATGTGAAACCCTCGGCTGTGCCTGTGCAGGCATGTCCTGTGCAGGGAGAGGTAATGAACAGCCCCTGGAATGCTGCTGCTACCAGCCCACTGTGCAGCAGGATTAACCTCTGCTTACAGCAGGGTTATAAGGCCCATGGAGGCTCACCCTGACACAGTGCTACTGCCTGCAGCTCTCACACGACCTGAGATTTCACTGCACGTGGCATACACACCCCCTCAGGGAGAAAAACAAGAGCAGGGGCTGCCCTGATGGCACTAGCAGGCAGCAATGCTATTAGCACTCCATCTCCCTGTCTGCCTTTTCCTCCCCAGCCAGAGCCTCATCCTTTTAGGGTTTTGCATTTGGTCCTTGTCTTGGTGTCACACCACACCTTCCCCTTACAGCCCAGAGCAGCTCAAAGCCCATCTTGCTGAGCACAGCAAGTGCTTCCCTACGCTGCACCTGGCCTGTGCTGGGAACAGCTCCTCTGCTTACTTCATCAGATTAACACAAAACATGCTATCAGCACATTGGCAGGCTCCTAATATCTTTGCTGGCAGGCTTTAATGGCCTCAGGTCTTCTAAGGCATTTCATTCATCTGGTGACTGTCAGGCTGCAAGAGCACCAGGGTGCTCTCCCCCCACATCCCCTTCCTCAAAGCAGAGATAAGAGCGCAGCTATTTTAAAAGCAGGAGGTGAGATGAAAGCACTCACTTTAGTTAGGACGCTGCTGCCATTCCATAATTAACTTCACCTAAATTTTCAAAGGAAGGAGAAAAAAAAAGCCATCCAAAAATCATTTTGACTCACTCTCTCGCCCACGTTAGCCATCTCATTCTTGGTATCAGTATCAAGAAAAGAAAGCGAGGACTTCTTTTATTTTTTTTAATAATATTACCCTTCAAAGCACTATCTTGAGCTAATTTTTCAAATGCCAGCATAAAAGGCAGCCAGGTCACACTCTTCTCTCTGTAGTTCCTTGTATCTCTTTGGGCTACCTACAAACTCAGGGTCAAAATGACATTTGTCCCTCCCACCTCCTCCTCCCTCCTTTCCCCAGCTCCATAAAGCAGAAAATGTTGGTACCAGCCACCTGACAAAGTGTTCCTTCAGGGCCTATAGTAACCTGTGTCCCTCCACTCCACACACTGTAATTCCAGTGTGCATCTTTAAAGCAGCGTATTTACAGCAACCAATTTCCAGTACACTCCCCCAGCTCCCTTCTGGAGCCCACATACTGGTTAAGCTACAACCTTCCTTTGTGAAAACCTACAGAAATACCTACTCTAGGTTAAGAACCAGATTGGAATCTTACTCTAGAGCAAAATCCTCCACCATGTGAAGACCTACACAGAGCAATTGTTTCAATGAGCCTGCAGAAATAATAGGGCTAATGAATATCTAGAAGTTACAAGAAAATAAGGAATTCAAACAGTTGTTCATGTTTTTTGATCACTGCAAGAATATCTTGCAGAAAGAAAAAGAACTTGAAACAGTTACCTGCATGTTCAGACTTACCTCTTTTATTTTTTCTCCTTAAATCAGCAAAAAATCTTCTGTTAAATGGAATGTATTAGAAAGATTTCAAATACATGGATAAGACAACACAATCCAGTGGTCAGGATGCTGGATCTTGGAAGATGCAGGTTCTGTTATTTCTGAAATTCATTTTGATGTCTCTCCCTGCCTGAGGTGTCCCTACTTAAAAAAAAAACAGTGCAAATCTTCCTCCCATCCCTGCAATGGAGAAAAGGGGAGAGAGAGTGATTAGTCGGTTGAAAAACATGACTTAAGCAAAGCAGCTGAATTATTTCCACATAGCTCCCTGAAGGAAGCTGACAATTAGTCTAGAATGATTTTCACATATTTCAGGTATCAGATGCCAGGCAGACTCTCATGCTATCAAACATGAAACAACCATTGCTTTCTCCTGTGAGTGCTGCACTTGCAGCTCCACTTGGGTCACAGTGCAGAATTTCTAACCCTGACCTGCAGCCAGCTCCTAACTGGCCTTGCTGATGAAGATCTGATGCATCTCTCAGATTCATAGGTTTGCTGCTTTTTTTTTTTCCCTGTAGAAGCTCAAGTATGATTTTATTTTATGTAATTCATGTCTTAACCAGCGTATCTAACATGACACCTTGCAAGTGGATATGTAAGCCAGCTCCTTTATTTCTGAAGTAAAGCACTCTCCAAATCCACTTTGGGTAATTCATTGGTTCTGCTAACTCCTCTGCTCAGCACAGACTGCCAAGGGAGAACAATAAATACAGCAGCAGATGCATGGAGAATTTTTGCTCTTGACTATGCATCATATTTGAGTAAACAGGAATTAGCAAAAGAACAGCCAAGTATCAGCCATACTTCCTTAGTCTGCAAATTCACTTATTGTGTAGCACTTAAATATTTCTTATTCAGGTACAAGAGCTGGAGCACATAAGAAATCTCCAAAGCAGTTATATAAATACATATACATTAAACAGCCAACCTTACTGTCCTCCCCTTACCCCACACCTCTGAGACAGTGCTGCTTTGGATGCAGCATTAGATGAGGAGTGTTTGGAGCATTTTCTAAAATAATTCTGTCACAAACAAATGAGAAGAAAAATCTACTCTGTCAAACACAACATCATACTTCTTCATCACTGGGCCACAACAGGACTCTCATCTGTCAAGGAAATAGGAGGTGTTCCAAATAAACATAAGAGGCTCAGATGCATTCAGTCAAATTGATGCTGCCAGGGAGCCCCAAGAGAAGTGAGAGGTTTGGGTGAAGTCAAGCTGTTTCTCCTGTTGTTCCTGCACAGGTGAAGGTTATGGTACTTCTGTGCTGAAAAATGACAGTGGTTTAAATTTGAATGAGTTACAGGCTGGGGTATCAATGAGAGATGAAAGGTTTTACCTCAGGGTAACTGACAGGAATTAACCTTAAGTAAGAAGAGATTAGGAAAAAAAAGAAATAGCCACCTGTAGAGTGGCTGTTGGGAAGCTTATAGGAAGTGATGGTCCCAAACCAGTTCTCAGTGAATGGGGGTCTTCTGCACAGTACCCAGCATCAGAGCAACTCTATCTACTGAAACACTTTGTACCCATTCCCACAGAAACTCTAAGGGTCAGATCAGCCCCAGAACTCCTCTACCTCTTCTTCTCCAGTGGTCCCTGCAATAAGGCTGTAAGGAATACTTTGGGGATTTTGGGAAGCAGAGAATCGTGTTTCAGTTTATCTATTCACAGTATGTTTGGCAGATAAACAGAGAAGTTAATTCCCTAGAGAGATCAATCCAGTACTTTTCCAAAGTGCTTTATGCAATATGCATACCCTCAACTTTGCTTTGAAAAGCAAAGAAGAGCTGTGAATTTCCACATGAAGATGTCTTTGCTTCAATTAATAACAGCACATCATTTTGGACTACAGCTCCCCAAACAGTGAAAAGCTGCTTAGTTCTCTCTCCAACAGATAACTGAGGCTGACTGATCAACAAACTGCTTGCAGACCAGCAAGAAAAGATGTTGTGCTCAGAAATCACTGCTGCCTATTTAATTTTAAAGGTGTAAAAATTAGGATCTTTAAACAAATCAAAGCAGAGAGAATAAAAAAGCTTAATTAGGGAGCTTAGCTGGAGAGTATGGTATTTGTTATAAACATTTCTCAAGCATAGCTCTTGCTGGGATGTGACTGAACAAGCCAGCTCTGAGACCCCAGTACTCCCTCCCCTGCAGAGAGCCCATTGTGGCAGCTCTGTCTCCCCTGTGCCACTGGTGTGAATTCTGGATCCACAGCTATTCTGGGGCAGTTTGCCAGCACCAAACAAAGACTTCCATCTAAGAAGCTGAGAGGGCATGTGATTTAATTAATGAGGATAACAAGAAAACTGGCATGTCTTTGTGAAGGTAGCAAGTGGAGAAGAATCATGGAAGTGGAGTATGTCAACCTCTGTATACTTAGAGAGATTCAACTATTTAGACATAACATTTGAATTAGTTCTCCTTAGTCTAGGAAAATAACTTTATACCATCAGGGTACTTCTTACAGTAATCCTTTGAGTGACAGGACTTCAAGAAGAAATGAGAAATTAGGAAATTAAAGCTATTCCATTTGTATAAATATGAAGACATATGGATCAGTATACTTTTATACACATAGGTACATGAGAGTTTCCAAGATCACTTTGTTTTAAAAATATATTTTAAACCCACAAGGAGTTAACAAACTTAACATGGAATGCAAAAGAAGTTGTAAGAAGCCTCGTGTAGGAGACTATAAAACCAGAACAACTGATACTTCATGAGACAGGGGACATGCTCACTTGTGAACAGTATTAAAACACCAATTTTATTCAGGAATACAGAATACATTTTTTAAGATTTCCAGTTTACAAAAGTTTAAGACAAGGTTGGCTTTCAACATACAACCTCCCTTAAAGCATTTAAGTAACTTCTCCATTTCAAGTTGACAAAACCTCTCAAATCAGGGAAAAAAAAAGAAAGGACAAATGAAGGCCACAGTCCTGTACTGGGATACATTCAGGCAGAATCCAGCACAGTATTGAAATTCTTCCTGGAGTCCGTATTTTAGTCCATGGGTGTAATATAACTTTGTTTTAATAAAAAAAATACTGCAGATCTAGTAAGACCTGCAAGAAAAGCCCTTGTCTTACCATTTTAGTTCCAGGCATTATATGCAAAGTAGCTTCCAATAAGCAACAGTTAAAAACAGTACTTGTCATTTGATCACCACATTAAAAATACAGCATTAAATTTTTTCTTCATTTATACAATTTTAAATATTCATTAAAAACCAGAATCAGTGTCCTTCTCTCCTTTTCATCATTAATAGTTTTTCTTATCTACTAAAACCATTTGTCTTTGCTAAGATGTCTAAAAGTAAAGAGCACAAGATTAACAAGCTGCAGCATTAATTACAGTGAGAGTCATCTCTTTCCTCCACTCAGTTTCTAAATCTATCACAAGGACTCTATTAGCTGTATCAAAGTGAAGTGGTGTAAATAAAACTGATTTGGCTTAAAAGTAGAGAAAGAAGGAATGCAGAGTTATTTAAAAATTGTGATGCAGTCAGTGTTGTGTATGTCACTGCAGACAAGAGCCAAGAAAATTATTCACAGGCTCTCTTTAAAAGCATTACTGCCAGTTTTCCATTTCCAGTACTAGAAAGGTAAATGGTAATTTGCCTTACAAGGAACTTCAGATTACTATCAAGCAGAATCACTAATGCCTTAATTTTAAATACACAGCACTCTGATTTCAGCAAAGGTTCCAGACACTCAAAGCTCCTAAATTCTATTTATTTGTTTATGTTTAAACTACCTTCTGTCCAACATACCTTCATTTACCTCAAGTAGCAATTTCTTCAAACTCTTTTTTTCATATATATTAATAGCTGCACTGAGAACTACTCAATACAGTGGTCACCATTCAGTACAGATATGGAAACAGAATTTGGCTCTGGAAGAAAACTTTGATTTATTTTACTTTTGTAAGAATGAGTCTTTGAAATGACATCCATATGTTTAAATATTAAGTAGAAAGGAAAGCTCTTGGATGACTAACATCAAACCAAAAGGTTAAGAACAATTGCAAACAATAGGATGATCAATTCCAATTTTACCTGCTACTGAAAAGAAACCCTGCCACGTGGTACTGGATGAACATTTAACTTCAGCCTTGCAAGCTGCAGGGTCTTCAATGAAATATTTCACTTCATCAGCCCATTTCCCAAAGATTCCACTGAATAATGCAGTGTAATTCTGTATTAACACACTAGAAGTGACACATCATAAACAATTTCTGTGTGATACTACAGCAATTTCCAAAGAAACCAGCCTAGCAAACCTGTTCTATGAACCAAAAAAACAGAATAAGATGAGCCTACCCAAGTTTTAGCATGCCTCTGTGGAACAAGATACTGAACTGCTGTAGTCCTCAAAGCTCAATGATCCCCATGAGTAACAATGAAGAGGAAGACAAGACTTGTTTCTCTTTTTGGATCTCTAGACAATGATACTTAACAACACCCAGAAATCAGGTAACAGCTTTTACAGTCAACATTCAAACAGAAAGGCACAATCTCCTTTTAAGTTGTGTTCTCAAAAACTAGAAGATTACTATACAAAGATAAATACACCCTTAGCTGGAAGGGAAAACATCACACCATTAAGAATGCTTTTTCCTTTTTCTTTTGTAAAGTCCAAGTGGATTATCTTAATGCAAAAGTTACATGAATATATACATCCTGAAAGAGTATCTTTTTTTTAATATATATATATATATATGTACATATATGACAGTGACTGACACAGAACAGAAGAAACAGGCTATATTCACTCCTTTCCTACTTCTTAGCAATGCAAGGCAATGCTTTTCAGATGCCATAGGCACCCAGTATTTGGGCTGCACACTCTCTGGTATCTTAGAATACATGTGGTGGCTTGTTTGAGGAATACTGGACACAATGATTTAGTTTCACTAACACAGCTGTAGGCAACTTTAAAATCAGAAAGATACCTAATTACAACAAAACTACTGCAAACTCTTCAATGGTATGTTTTCAAGACCAATATAAAATTTCTAAAACTGCAGCAGAAAACCATTAAGGTTAATTCTGATACAGCATAACACAGCTCTCTTACAGAGGCCAAGCAGAACCTTAATGAAAGGCAAGAGGGACAGTAGGGTCCAGTGATCACAGGAGATGTCCCTGCACCCACCTGTACTATTAACTCATTCATATACCTGAGTCTGATCCACCTGTAAAATAAAGAGTAACTGTCTACTCTGTGCAATGACAACAGTCTGCCTATGACCTTGGTCAGTCAGTAATAAAGCTAAATCCTGCTTTGTGCAGGACAGCATAATTACATTGCTTGAGTTCTCAGCAAGGATGAAATCTGACCCACTCTTGTACATTACTTTGCAAGGACCTAGGAGCATCTTTACCAAAGCACTTCACCACAGGCTGCCTAAGCCCGTAATGAAAGCTGCCCTTAATCTGCTTCCAAAGTCAGCCCAGCCCACCAGCATTAGAATTCTCCAGAACTCCCCACTATGTCCTCAGTCCTGGAATGACCTGTGCTTGTAAATCTATCTGGTCCCTACCTCGTGCATATTGTGGCAATAGACTCCAGGGCAGGAAATGAAAAAAAACCCAACACCCCCCCACTAAAAATTCAGGTGTATTTATGAGAACCGAGACTGAACTTGAGTTATTCCCCTACCTACACTCCAAATTCTTGGGTCCTGAGCATATAACCTTTGGGCAAAAGAATCTACCTAAGAAAACGGAGAGAAAGAAAGCAGAAGGTGTGGGCACTCAGCTTCCTTCACTTTCTTTAAATAGCAAGGTCTGTTTATTGACACTGTTCTTTTACACAGGAAGAGTGGAAAATGTGAGATAGACAAATAATTTTTCAAGGCAAATTTCTCCCCAGACAAGAGGAAGAAACTGCATTGTTTTCTGTATATTGAGCACAAGCACGGTGCTGCAGTGACATTTAAATTCACAGCTTCTTCCCTCTTGCCACTCTGAATACCTTTACCTCCAAGGTGCTTTCACATGGCTGATTCAACAAGGTGCACTGAAACACATCTGACAGGAGACCATTACAAGACTCAGGACAGAACAGACATAAATAATTCTGTTTTTCTGCAGAAGTTAGAATTTCAACCAAATGAACGTGAATAACGCAAACTCTGTAAAAACCAATGAGTTTATAAAAAATGAAACTTTGACAGTTTAGAGTTCTTGTGATGCAGTGGAACTAAACCCAAGTGATGCACTATGTACATCCCATATAGATGGGATGACAAGCCCAACACCTTTCACTGCATGACTTACTTTCAGGTATTTTACAAATATAACAAACCAGTCACTGACATTAAAGCTTTCTGTGCTGGGTGTTTGCCTCATACCAGTTTTGGTGTTGAAGATTTAGCTGGAACAATTTGAGGGTTTGTTTGGTTGTGGTTTTTTTTTTTAAGAAGGAACACATGGAGTAATGTTTTGCCACACAAAGAAAAGAAGTCTTGCTCTGTTGTTTTGAGAAGCTTCAGTGTCTCTGTACTCAGCCTTGACATTTGACTGATAAACCAACCTTCGTGGTGTTGCTGAAACAACTCATGCAAACTTGGCCTAGATAATGGCATCTGGGAAGAAAAAAACACCTTGCTTAGTTAGAGTTGTTGCATCCTTACAAGTTTAAAACTCCTCCACAGTGAGAATGTTCCAGGCCACGCAGAGATGGGTCAAGTAGGAGATCTTCTGCCATCTGGGCACTGCCAGGTGGCTGGCATTGGGCACCAGACCTCCGAGCAGAACGACTACCTCTCGTATGCTTCAGTGACCACCAGTTGGCACCAGAGAGCAAGAAGAAACAGCTCCCACGTCGACAGGATGGAAGGCAGTCTGAAAACAAGAGTCCTTCTGGTGGAGCTCTTGTGTGCAACTTCTGTAAATATTATACACACACATATGTACATTCATATACAGTAAGCAGTCCAATAAATACACCACATCAGTTCTGTTGACAAGGCACTGATGCTTCTCTTACTTGTCTGAACCAGAACTTGCTCACAGAAACGCTGTGGAGAGCTGATGTGACTCTAGGTTTAGCCCTCCCTGCTCTACCTTCGATGGGCCCCAAATGCTGAATTCAAATATTAACTCAGTGTGAATTCAAACCCAGTCATCATTCAGGCACATGAAACCCATCAGCCACAGCAGATTGACCCACACAGACACAGTAAACGCCTTCCTGCCATCCCAGCCACTGGGGCAGTTACACTTCCCTTGCAGCAATGTGGCTGACCAGAGAATCACCGTGATGCCCTGTCCTCTCCAGCAGAGTCCTGTGCCCATCCACGCTGCCGCGGCCGCCTCTCGCCCAGCTGTGGGATGTGCCCACAGGACTGTCTGCCACGGGGGAGTCTGTGCTGGCCAAGCTCCCCGAGCGAGAGCGGTAAGGAGGAAGGTCTGGCTGATCAGGGGAGTCAGATTCGGAACAATACGGCGGTGGAGGGAGGTCAAACCAAGGTGGTCTGCTGTAAGACAGCAACAGAGTGAGAAGTTACTGAAAACAGTGGGACAGAAGATAGTACACAGTATTCCCATGATGAAAAAAACAAACACTATTTCTTAGTTTTTCAATTAGACACATATCAAAAGATCTCAGAGCTGCCTACATTACTCAGGTCATTTCAAAACATCCACACCACCACTGGGAAGCAAGCTTTCTGGCCAAGGTGCAACAGAGTAATTACAACTTCTTTAACAATACACATGTTGATTTAGATGGCTAGGGACTTCCAACAAAGCTGGCTCAAAGAGGTAAAAAACTTTTCTGTGTACCATTTACACCAGAGAAAACACTTAAAAAGAAATAACATTAAGTGGTGGATTTACACCTATAGATGATGACGTGAACAGAAGAAAGCTCCAAGGAAATCTCCACTAAGTGACAGAGATTAATGGCTTACAGTCTACAAATAAGTAACAAACTGAATTCTCCACACTGACAAATCACTCTGGCTGTTGTGAGATCACATGCAGAGCAACTGCTAAGTAGGCACAGGCAAGGCAAGTACTGCATTCTGGAAAACTGTTCTGTGGTTCTGACAGCAAGCAGGTAAAGGGATTGAAGGGTTGAGCAGATTGATAGCAGGCCCTGGGAGCAATTAGCTCTGAAATTGCTGATAGTTTTATCAGCTCAGGTGAGAAGTGATTACAATATGGACACCTGCTCATTTAGTTGTCCTCAATAATGAAAAGATGTCATTATTATGAAAGTCAACATTAAGACAAGGGACCTGCAGCCAAAACCAGCAGAGAATAGGAATTTACTATTATTCTTAAACCCCACAGTTCATACTAAAAATACCAACAGGGTGATAGTGAACAATCTGAATTGTTAAAGGTTGTATCATGACCTTTTTATGTAGAGGGATTGTCTGTTTACAAGTTTTGTTTGGAAAGACTTTACAGACAGAGGTTAAAATGAAGGTTAATTATCTACAAATAAAACCAGTGTCATAACTACATAACTACAAAAGCACCATAAGCAAGCCACACCCACACCAAACTTCAAAGCACTTTCAGCTATTTAAATTAAGAAGAGTTCTTCCCATTCCAGAGTTTTGTTCTTTCTTCTCTTGGTAAAAAGAAAGCAGTGCAGAGCAGAAGAATGATATAGTTTCTTTATAGAAGAATTGAAGAACTCTCTCATCTTTATATACTTATTATAAATGAACAGGGCATTATTTTTTCAGTGCTATGACCTACAACTTAGCTGGAGTTTTGTGTCAAAACTCCAAATTCAGTTTTCACTTTGATTCCAGACTGGCACAGGGTATCACTCCTAGACAACTGATACATTCTCCTGCCATTCTCAAAATCTTACTACCAACATGTGCTAAGAGAACAAAACTTGAGTTCACCTCAAATCCCTTTAATAGCAGTAATAATAAAAGGACCTGAGGACCATGAATTTTTCATGTACAGGAGCTCACATTCACTGAAATTTGACCCTGTGCAGGCGACAGAAGTGCAATACCAGATTTCTGTCAAAACCAGCAGTGAGTGGGGAGCAGCAGCAGCACAGATTACCAGAGTGGGTACCAGAGTGGGTACCAGAGTGAGTACCAGAGTGGGTACCAGAGTGAGTACCAGAGTGGGGACCAGAGTGGGTACCAGAGTGAGTACCAGAGTGGGTGCCAGAGTGGGTACCAGAGTGGGTACCAGAGTGGGTACCAGAGTGAGTACCAGAGTGGGTACCAGAGTGAGTACCAGAGTGGGTACCAGAGTGAGTACCAGAGTGAGTACCAGAGTGAGTACCAGAGTGGGTACCAGAGTGGGTACCAGAGTGGGTACCAGAGCTGCAGCCAGCAGAGCGAGCCCGGAATCAGCTCCTGTACCGACCTCTGGTCGAGCACGGCCTCTGAGTAGGAGGGCGGGGAGTCCAGGTCCAGGGGCCTGTGGTAGGGCTGGCTGGCCACGTACTGGATGCCGTTGTTGACGTTGTAGGTGACGCTGCAGTGGTGCGGGTGGTCGAGGACCACCAGGCGGGACAGCAGCACCGGGTGCTGCAGGCGATGCACCGGCAGCGTCATCAGATTGTTGCGCTTGCGCTGGTGGTGCAGCACCAGGGCGAGGAAGGCCACCACGAGGACGAAAATGACAGAGCTGCCAATGATGGCGTAGGTAATACTGGGGTAGTAAAGCAGCTGATTTTCCGAGGTCACGTAATCTTGGCCGCTCCCCGCCTCTGCAAGACAAAAGGAGAAGAAGCCTGAGATCGGTTTCCATATAAAACCGCTTTTGGCCTGTGCTGTGTTTTCTGCTGACGTGCTGTGTGACAAAAGAGAGTTCTCCTTTTTCCTTCAGATTGTGAAAAATGAGCTTATTGAAAGCACATGCACGCAAACTGGAGATTGGCAGAGCGTCCCTCAGTCCATCCTCACCACAGCAGTGCCAGCACATAAACTACTAGGGAGAGACAAGCTGAAAGAGGAAAATACACACCATAGTAGGAAGCATGAGCATTATCATGGGAGTTTCTCCCTCACCCCTACCTAACGCTCATAACTTTTGTTTCCAGAGGTGAGACACCGAGTTCCAAGCCATAACCACAGTGCCTTGGCTGCACCTGGTAAAGCTCACATGAATTAGAGATGCAGAAGGCCCAATACTCACTTTCTTTTTTGACTTTACATTCTCCTGACACCATTTAAGCCCCATGTTCACAAGGTCACGCAGCCATTGAGCAATATTTTTTTGGGCAGGAATTTCTCTTTCTGTGCAGCCTGTGATTAGTTATAGCCTCAAACAGGCTATTCTGACATTTATCTACCTCAAGAAAAATATGAGGCTGAGTAAAAACCAAACCAAACAAACAGAACCCCAAGTACACACAATTACAAAAGCATGATCCATGCAAATTCTTCATTTCCTATCGCAGAAAGCTGGCACAGTAAGTCTTGCCATACGATTTTCCTTTCTTTTCCCTATCAAGAAAAACTGCTCCACTAACATATTTCTCTAACAACAGATAATGAAAGTGACTGACAGTGCCCAGCATAATGGAAGAGCTTTATTCATGCACCCATTGTTCTCATTAAGATGCTTTAGGTATCTCTCTCAATATTTGATTTTGGTAGTTCACTTCCACGATTAAACACCAAACCACAATTTCCAGCATCACTAAAAATAGCTTCTGCATTTGTTAGTAAGATAATATAACAGAAAATGCCTAATCCTTTAAACATCTCCATTTTAAAGCATAGATACTTTTGTAAGAAGAGATGAGATGTGAAAGAAAGGCTGTAGCAGAACAAAGAAAACATGATTTCTTCACTATGAGAGTAGTGAGGCACTACAAGAGGTTGCCTGGAGAGGCTGTGGATGCCCCATCCCTGGAAGTGTTCAAGGCCAAGCTGGATGAGGCTTTGAGCAACCTGCTCTAGTGGAGGGTGTCCCTGCTCACAGCAGGGGGTTGGAACGAGATGCTCTTTATGGTTCATTCCAACCCAAACCATCCTGTGATTATTGGTCCTGCTACCAGCTATGAAAACGACTGCTCAGATAGATCTGTGCTACTGATGGTGCCACTACAGCCACAGACCAGAGCTTTGCAGGCCGTCCACAAGCCACAGGCTTTTCCTGATGCTCAGTGTAACACCTTAGTGTAACACCTCAGGGAGGATCATTATTAACTTTATTTCCCCATGCAACTGTGCTAGAGAGAGCAGAAATCAGTTTCCAGTCAACACTGGGTCTCTGGCTCACTCAGCAAAGTGAACCAAGTCTGCATGAAGAATGTAAATGAAAGCACAAGGAAGGAAAGGAATTGACATGCATTAGTAATTTGAATTACAGCTCATCGCATATTACTCTGGCTCCTTTAATATACTCCCTAAATTCAACAGCTGAGAAATGAATTCATGTCACATATCACAGACAAGGGCCAGCACAAGGAATATAATGACAAGCAGATCACTTTTATGCAAACATCAAGAAGTTTATTTGCAAGGACTGACCCATGGATGAATAGTGCAAGTGCAAGGAAGGTAAATCTATTATGACAACCCAGTAAAATACCACAAGACTCTCACTCAACTTGGCTCGCTGGTTACAGTGCATTGGCATGAGGCTGAAAACAGAATGCCTTTGCAGACCTGATGAGACCTAATTAGTTACCAGGGGGTCATTCTGCAGCAGCACAGTCCCTTTTCGATATAATCTCCATCTTACTAAAAGGGAAGAAAAATGAGAAGTGAATTATCCATCAACTTTTTTTCCCAAACTTTTAAAATTATCCACCTGATCTTCTAGGTCCTACAGGAACCAGTTCTGTAAATCCAAACAGATTAGCAAGACTGCTGAAGAAAAACTACTTTGTCAAAAGTCAGATGGGATTTTATCACCAGCTTTAGGACAGTGTGAAACAAAATATCTCTTATCTGGTTTTACAATCCTTTTCATACAACAACCAGAGACATTTTGCAGAGATTTGGGGTAACTTTGCAGTTACTCTGCTGTTCTGGAGATTTGGGATTACTGTGGCTAATAAAACATCATTTCTTTACCAGTAACTCTATCCCTTTTCAGGTGTTTAGATCTGTTTCTTGTATTCTCATTTAGTTCACTGTCTCTCTGAAACCCAGAGCAATCCAAGGGCATGCCTACAGGTCTGTGTAGAGGTCTCTGAACCAGGAGCAGAGCCATTAGGGTGCTGCTTTGAACAGTGCTGTCTAGTGCCACCTTAGAACAAAGAATCCAGCTCCCTAAACATGCACACTCTTTATATCTGTCCAGGAACAGACTGAATCTGAGATGGAGGTCTAATTAGGAAGATTCAGCTGTCATTGAAACTAAGTCTTCTTTCACTGCAATAACAACCTTATTCTTGCCTTATTGGTGAGTTTTCTGGGCCAAGAAGACATAATCTTTATCTTAGCAAACCATGCTCACAAGTGAAGTTCAGTGGCATTTCACTCCTGCTGTGCTATAATTTATTCCATGAAAGGCCAACTTGAACCTAATCTCTCATTTCTAGCAAGGTCAGTAAAAACAAACCTGCAAAAGATGAAAGTAGCATTACCTGAGTCTATCAACACCACTGGGCTTGCAGCCCTAGAGAGGTAAACTGCCCTTAATGGTCTTCCAAAGCAAAGAAAGCTGCTCTATGGCACATCTAATACAAAAGTAGCACAACTATGAGGCAGTTTTGCATACAGGAGACTTTTACATCAAGTCTTTGCTTTGTTTTCCTATACACCTGATCATGTTGAAATGAGTAACTTCTCAGAATTCCTTGATAACATTCTGGGTTTTTTTGTAGAGCCTGGTGACTATTCACAGGTGTGCAAGAGAATGAGGGCTACTGACCTGACACTGCCTGGTGAACCTCTATCCATTTTGCCCATGATGTGAAAGGGAGAAGGTGAGATATAGAGAACACCTGAAAACTCTCAGCTGGACATGCACAACTACTTAAGGAAACAAAATCCATGACTCTTTAGCTCTGCTCTAATAACTTTCAGCAAATGTTTACACATCACAGAAGTCACTGAACTGAATTTCTTGGTAATTCAGTTATCCTCTCCCAGGAGAAGCACGTATTATTCAGGTAGGTTAAAAAAGTTCTGTCTGCTCTGCTTCTAAGGGCAAATTCATGAAAAAGAGTGAGTGGGCTAGCAAATTTTATTTAAATTCATGGAGTATTTATTATTTTGTGCCTTTTTCTCCTCTTAAGAAGATCCGTTTTCTATCATGCCACATATAAACAGTTTATCAATGCCACTTATGCCTATTAAACCCTAGTATCTGTGAAATGCTGAATTCACAGATTAGAGAGTTTTGGAGTGTAAAAAGCCTTGTGAATAATTTAGGAAACCACTGATAAAGGAAACATAGCGGGTTGTGCTCAGAGGTCTATTTTATTGACTGTGAACAAATTTGCTGTCTCAAAGTTTAAAAAAAGATCTGAGAGTAACTGCATTAAGTCTGCCAGACACAGGGATGAGAGGCTATTATTTTATCTTTCACAATCCTCTGCTCAAGCCTGGCTTTTCACAGTTCATTGGAGAAAAAGCTTTTGAAATACATAATCTGAGCAGACATCTGTAGCCTTAATGAGCACGAGTCACGGTCCATCTCCAACAAAGATGCTACTGTAACAACACATTTAAATTCCAACTGGTTAAAGTGCAGAGCTGCAGCTTGGAAGGTTAAAGACAACAAAAATCAAATGCAGACAGGCAGAGCCTCTGCACATTATTTACTTTCTGTGTTTGGAGTTCTTAGGGCATCCAGCTAAGTCTCCCAAAACTCTTATTAAATTTCTCATCCTTGATGATTTTATGTCCCACTAGAACAAGTCTTAGGTAGATTTTGTGCACTGAAGTCTAAGAATACTCTTTATTCTAGGGTTGTTTTTCTAACTGAGCTATCTTTTTTCTCTATTGCCATTCCCAGTGCTACAAATGAGATCTCTCTCAGACAACACAGCACCTTGACCTCATGAAGTCTCATGCTAGGTTACCATTGTTCCCCTCCTCAACAGCTTCACAGTTCCCATAGACACCAGAGACAAGGATTTGTTTTCAACTGCATTGAAAGCATGTTTTTGCCCTGCTATGGCTTTCTCTGTTGCAGGCACAGAAGAGAGATTCACTAATGGAGGTGTTACACATACTAAATAGACCTTATCTATGGGAATTGGCCAGAGGAACACAGTATGATTACATCTTTGCTTAACAGGTACTTGGTAAATGGATAAGATCTCTGGGAAAGCACCAGGATGAAGTTCCTTCCAGGTGTATCTAAAGCAGAGATGGCTTCACAAAGATAGACAACAGGCATCTGCACAGGTGTCCTGGCTTCAAATGGCACCGGGTTATCCTGTGTTTAACTCCCTGCTAATCACAAGTGTCCCTAATGCCCACAGACCAGAACAATCAGCAATCAGAACAGCCCTCTTAAGAAGCTGGAGCAAAGAGTGGATCTATTCCCAGCTCTTGAAATTGCCCATCAGGTCACTTTCTCCACCTCTGCCTGGCTCCCTGCCTGGCTCTTCCCACCTGAAAACGAGACAGTGATATTTTCACATTCTCAGGACACTCTCCCAAGCTCTTTCATACGAGAACTACATTTTCCTCAAAAGTCCAAGTGTTTCAAATATCAATCAGAAGTCTAAATACCACTGGACGGTGGTATTTTGTCTAAATACCACTGGATGATCTAAATAACTTTGTCTTTACCTATTCTTTCAGATGACTGGAAAGACAGTCATGATCTTGCCTGCATAAACAGAGGAGGACCTCCTGATATGATGAACTTGATAGCTATACATGTATATATACATGGCTTGGTTTTTTTGTTTTTTTGTTTTTTTTTTTTAATCACTATTGGTATTTATTGGTATTAGTGTAACAATTTGAGCAATGAAACAGGATTTCTCTGTATAATGCACTTGAGAGGCTCTGGGCAAAACAATGGTTATTGTTCCCAAGAATGTAAAGCTGAGTGTAGGACTTGGAGCTATACATAGTTATACAAGTAGCCAGATAAACCTCAGGACAGCAGCAGTCAGCAGAATTAGAAGCAGTGCCAGCATGTCTCATTCAGTGCATCAGAATGAGTGCATTACCAGTGCCTTCCTCCCCAGACTTAAATCCTCATCCTGACCACGCGCTACAAGAGCTGCGCTTTCAAGTCTTTGCAGCTGCTCTAAAAGAGCAGCTGAGTCAGCCTGAAGATCAAGAGCCTCACCTCTCACATGCCATCCTTTTTTATCTTCTGCAGGGTAGGATAATTACTCCATACACTTCACACACACACACAAAGAAAAGAAAAGCAGCAAACTGAGCAAATAAGTAGAGAACTAAGAAATACTTAGCAGTAGTCATGGCAACTAAAGTTCTAAAATTAACTTGGCAGCAATGAAAAACCTGCAAAGCCAAAACCTGCCATAAAGCACAGAAACAAAAGTCCACACTTGGCAGCTGGATGGAGCCCAAGGAGGAAATTGGAAGTGTTACTCAAATGTAATTCAGGATTACTCTAGCATAGATCTGTACAGCACTTCCTGAACACGTGATAGGATAGTGGTGTATTTTAATTAAATCATAGCCAGTACAAAATCCAGGTCCAAAAGTAGAGGTAGAATATAAAAAGGAAGATCTTTGTCCTAAAAATGTTCTCTAAATACATTGGTTCAGTTACTTCTGTTTGTCTCCTGTTTCTCCTTTGTAAATGGAGGGTCACCATCAAGGAGGCTACCACGAAATTAGTTACTCTAGGGTTCTTGTAACATTTTATGACAGGAAGATGTCACTCAGTAAGAGTCTGGGGCACTGACAGCTTTAGGGGCTTGCGGTACTACTGGCCCCTTCCAAGCACTAAATTAAACCTACTCTGCAGAAGGAAAATCTCAAGCTGCACCCACCAGCAGGCTCTTTGGTGGACCAATCTTATAAAATAAATCAAGAATGTGCTACAAAGAAAGAAAAACAGGATTATGTTCATAGTCTACACATGCTCTTGTGCTCTTGCTAAGACACATGACAATTACACATCTGCCAGGCTCTAGCTCCAGCTCAAGGAAGGTGCCTAAATTGGAGATAATAGCCACTGACCCTGTAGCATAGCCTGCTCCTTCCCCTGATCTCCCAAGACATACTCCAGTCTCACCTTGTTCCAGTCACAAACAGTATTCCCCAGCTGCATAAAATGTCCATGTTTGGGGGCTTTGGTTGCTGTGTAATCCCTTGTGTACAATTAATTAGTAGTATAGGATAGTCTTGAAAGTTAGCATAACATTTTAATGGAAAAGTTAACAGAACTGTGAAATTCAACCAACAAGACCCAAGTGTAGTCAGTCTCCAATATTTAAGGAGTAATGGACACACACGAAAACACAAGAAATTCCACCTCATCATGAGAAAGAATTCCTTTACACTGAGGATGGCAGAGCACTGGAACAGGCTGTCCAAGGAAATCGTGGTGTCTGCCTCTCTAGAGATGTTCAAGAGGTCCCTTCCAATCCTAATGATTCTTTAATTCTGTAATATCAGCTTCATCTTCACTTCTTTACCTAAAGCATACTATTTTCTACCAAATTCATGTGTAAGGGCACTGTCCTGTCATCTGCAAAGGTTAATTAGAACTCTGAGCTAGATAAGAGCCTGGACATTTTATCAGCTCCCTGCCAGTCCAAAGGCATGCCCTACCTTAATTAATTTTGAAAGGTCCTCAGTACAGTTTCAAGTCAAAAGTATGAAGGAAAACAGATTTGGCAAAGGCCATGGGTGGCTTTGCCTTTCCTATTCCAATCTGACCCTAAGTGTTTAGAATCCAAGTTTCCATAACATACTCCACTAACATTCCTTGGAATCATGTGAATATCTAGGAGGCAGAAAACCCCAACAAATAACAACACAAAGTAAACTAATTAAAATGAAAATTTGTGGATGAAATGCTTGTGTGTTTATCATCTATCAACTCTGAAACTAAATTACACCCATTGCAAAACTGTTACCAATTTATCTTGAGCGATCCTACATGCCTGAAAAAATGCATGTTATTTCAAAAGAACGTCTGGAAAAAGCTGAATGTGGGATGCTGTGCAGGACAGCTGAATTGCATTTTTATAGTGTTTATTCTGGAGGCTGGCAAGAAGAGACACACAGTGCTCAGCTAGCATGTGCACATTAACTTTTTCCTGGGTGCTGATTAGTGCTATGAACAGCTGGAGCATAAAGAAGGATAATAAGGCTTGAAGAAATGCGGTGCAGGATTTATGGAGCCTGTAGTCAGGTATACATGGCAAGAAATACTGCTTAAATGTGATTTAAATCTATTATAGAGTAAGTTTATAATCAGTTTATAAATTTAGTCTAATCGTTCAAGAACTGTATTTTAATGGCTCTGATTTTTGAAGAAGTGCTAGTACAACATCCACGTCCTGTTTTACATATTACCATTGTCAATCCTATTTTTTTCTAGAATTGTGAAGAAAAGATGTTGCCAGATACACAGTACACATAGCTTCAGTTGTTCAAGATACTAACAATCCTAACAATCTAGAAACAATGAGCAGATTGTAACCCTGAGTAAAAAAAAGAAACAAATCCACAGAGACAGACAATACCTTCCAGGGCACCTAATCCCTTTCCTCGGGTCGCCTTTCACATCATCCATTCATACCTACTCAATGCCCCTTCAATGACTGCTTCTAGGATGCCACAGAAGAAACCAGCAGCAAATCCACTCCAGCAAGAGCCTGCAGGCTACCCTCTGGCTCTAGGAAGCAAAAGGAGACTGGAGAGGAAAGCAGGACAACAGCAACTGAGTGGATGTGGGTGGACACTCAGTCCAAACTACAATGCAGCTCCGTGCTTGGTTCCACCAGACAGTGCACCTGTGTGAAGTTACATTTAAGAGATGCTTTGCTTCTTAAAGTTACCCTGATTTTGCAT
Organism: Notiomystis cincta; assembly: GCA_013398075.1. NCBI lineage: Eukaryota > Metazoa > Chordata > Aves > Passeriformes > Notiomystidae > Notiomystis > Notiomystis cincta. Next base: position 59,903 of record VZRX01000526.1, on the reverse strand, counting down.
TACAATTGTTTGACATACAAACTAATGTTTCCTTTCAGCCACAAGCTCTGTAGACTCAAGAAACTCTTGTGAAACAGTGACCTCAGTAGCTTCACTGTGTTCAGGTTCCACCTTCAGGAAGGTCTTAACAGACATTGTTCCTGGTGGCAAATCAAATTCTAAATATTTCCTTGAATATTATATATGCATACAAAAGAAAAAAAAAAAACAAAACAAAACCAAAAGAGTAAAATACAACAGCAGAGAAGAAAGCAATTGGCTGTGAAAGTAGCTATTTTATAGCCCTTTTTGGCCTTCCTGATCACAAGACCCAGACTGTCAAATGCCAGAGAAAGAGAGAGGGGGGAAGAACGAACAGAGGAGCAAATGAGGCAAAGAGAAGTAAAAGAAAAAAGTTGCATTTGAAAGCTAGTGTACACAAATGGGACACTAACAAGCATCTGGAAAGCATTAACACCAGGAAGAAGATAAACATGTGCTTTTCATCCTCGGATAAAAATCTCACTTGATCAGAAAAGATGACACTGAAAACAGAGAGTGGGAGGGAAACATTCAAAGGCTGTGGCTGCCAGTGGCTCATTAGAAAGCTGGAAGTTTTTCAGGGCAGTCCAAAAAGCTCTGCTCTGAACCTGAAACTGTTCAGTAATTACCCGAACGACAGAGAATGCTTATTCAGCTTGCTGTTGGGCAACATCAATCCTGCTAGATGAGATTTAGATTAAAAATGATTCAAAAATAGCAGAAATGGTCAGGATCACATGTAGTCATGTGTCAGCAGGGAATAGCATGTTCACTGGCAGTGAAAAATACCACTCTGACAGAATCCAGCTCTAGCAAAGTGTCTACTTGAGTATTTATCCAGCTCAGGACATCACACGTAAAAAAAAAGCAAAGGTGAATCAGAACTTGGTGGAGAACAACATGAATTATCAGATGCCCACATAGACTCTAACTACTAAGAAGGGTTGTAAAATCAGGGTTGTTTAGGGATACAGAAGTTTGAAATGAATGAGAATCAAAACCATGCCTGCTCTAACAATCTAAGTGCAGGGCTTTCAAACACTGCAGGGAAGTGTCCCACATGGCTAATGTCAGAGATATCAGCTTTATTTCACACATCTAATTGATTAGAGCTGCTACCTCTGTCAATGAATAAACAGTAGTAGCACCACATGCCTCCATGCCTTTAGACTACCAGTAATCCTGACCACTCTGATGCTTTTATCATACAGACTATCATTCCTGTATGTCCTCAGGAGAGTTTCCCAAAATTTTTCTGAAGAATATAAAAAACCCTGTAAATTTTAACTATCCACAATCCAGGCAGAAGGCCAAAATAACCTACTAGCCACATGTGTAACTCTGGTGCAACTTGCAAAGTGCCAAGGAGAATGCAGCACTGAACAGATTCCCTCGAGCTAGCAATGGTCTATGTGTGCTTTGGAAGTACCCTGAGACTACTGACAGTCCTGAATGTATACACTGGCCTGCAGACAAAAAAGAAGTAACAACACCTTCACACTACCAATCAAATAACCCAAAACACTCCATAAAACCTAAATTTGGGTTATGTCTCCTGGTAAGATGATAAACCTGTGTTTGTTTCACCAAACTTGTCTTCAGATAAACAGAAAAGAGATGAAAAATGCCTTCTAACAATGAGGATGGAGGTGTTCTTGTAAAGAATTTTATATCACTTGTTACATGATCCCATTCTTCTGCCAAGTTCAGTAGGAGTTCATACTTCATTGACAAATCAATAAATTCTACAAGCCTTAGAAGCTAACCATGCATTCATAAAGGAAGGAGGAGCTCATCTCCTCCTTTAGTGCGCAGAGGACACTTGGATACCTTTCCCCCGTGGATGGACTTAGCACAACACTTCAGACAGTAAATCAAGATGTTATAGTACCTGGGACTTTATCCAGAACCTTTCTTTTTGAAATATGCATTATAAAAATTTTGGTCTCACTTCAGCAAGTTTTCATATAAATAAATTAAGCAAAAAATATCTTTAATTACAGAACGAAGAAAATTGCTGCACTTGATGAAAGGCTGTTTATTCAGCACTGACAAATGCAGCCTAATGAATGTGAGAGTGCCAGATTTTATTCTTGCTGAAGATGTAGACTTGTTTTGTGTTTCCAGAGAGATTGTGGAAACATTTATTTTCCCTTTGACCCCGGCTGACTGACTAAACGAGTCATACTGAATTGTGCAATTCTTGATATGAAAAGCATGTGTACAATGCAAGAAAGAAAAATGTATTTTGAAATTTGTATTAAGAGTCAAGAATCATAATTATTAATCACTATGTCAAGATAATTACTGTATGCAAGGGCAAATGAAGAGATTTTTGGTGGCATACTTATAGTTCTCGTTCTGCGTGAAAAGACTGGAGGCAAATAATAATGATTAGTACAGCTTAGCATAGTTTAAAAGGCACTGAATTAGCTAATGTGTCACATGAGAATGAACCTTTATTGACAGAAACTTCAGCTAATGCATAGCAGTGGTAAAGAAGGTTAATAGAAAACTGGCTTATCACAAGCAAAGGATATTAACTGTATTATGGCATGATTCTGCAAAACCCCAATGAAACCATGTTTGAACACTGGCAGTCTATTTTGGCCAGCTTACTTGAAGACAGAATTAGGTTGATGAGAGTACAGCACAAGAAACAAAGATGATGAATGGGGGAAACAGGGCTTAAATATCAAGAGAGAAAAAAGCATGCTTTATTTAGTCTTGAGAAAATATTATTAAGAGGAGATATGATTGAAGTATTTATAATAGCCATGGGTTATAAAAAATAAGCTCAGTGACTAATTCTTAGATTATTGGGCAGATCAGAACTAAAGGCAAACAAGGGTAAAAGGGAAAATATGCAAGACAAATGAAACACTTCTCAGGAAGAAGAGAAAATAGGTAAAATGATGTTTCATGACTAAATGTAAATAAAAGCTGGGGGACTGTGTGGGCTGGGTAGAAGCTTCTAGGGAACATAATTTGTAATAGCTGAGATATGTTTCCATTTACACACACACACACACATGAGCATCTGCTGCAATTTTAAAAATCATTCTTAAAGCAAGAAAGGTTAAGACTTTATCTAAATTGAAAAAGGAAGAAACAAAACCATTTACTACTACTCCTTTATAGTACAGATGCAAATGGCCAACTCCAGTATTTTTTGATAGTACTATTCCTTTAAGTATTTAGAGACAAATCACATAAATGTTACAGTAATCCAACAAGATAGGTAAACCTATTCCTTACCTAAAAAGCAAGACTTAAATTAATAAAACGATTCACTTCAAGTTGCAGAGCTAAAGATTGTCAGCCAGGATCAGAAACTGGGAGTTCTCAGCTTCCATCAGCCATACCCTGCTCTTCATACACACACTTTAATGAATTATTTACTTTTTCTTTACTATCAAAGAGGAGGCAGCTTTATTGCTTTACTCTTAAGGTGCACTTAATTATCCTTGAGCAATCCACTCCTGTCCTCCCCAAGACTCTGTGGTATTTTAACAAGCTGTCTACATACACTGTTCACACATTAAAGATGGAGGCTGATTTAATATGCTTATGTCTCAGCTTAAAAACTTGTCTAAACATAAATTAGGAAAGAAAATTGAAAGGAGAAGGACCAAATCACACTGGATTCTAGACTAAGTAGAACATACCAAAAATCTAAAGAATTCTGAATAAAAATGCAAAACAAACCACAGACACACACTCCATCTGCATGGCTCCTTACTCCCTTTCCAAACAACTTTTCTTTGATTTTTCAGCAAATTTCGTCCCTGTAGATAAGGACCCCATAAACAAAGACCTCTGGATGCTAAAGGCCTGACTGATCCTAACATGACTCTTATAGCAGCCACTCTTGCCTTGTGCTCAATGGTTCCTCTGCATCATGCTCACCTGTGCAACTCTACATCCTTCTCTTTGAACATTTTAAATACACAAACAATAACTGGTGCAATTTGCTTTCATTGGGCTTTTCACAAAATTTTCAAGGGCTGTAAAATTGGAACATAATGGTTACCTGTGATTCATAAAGTGACAGATGACCTGGGAAACCTCTACCTAGGAAAAATAAATCCTAAAATGCAATTTTCACACTCTGGGGTGTAACTACCCTGCCTTGGGAGTGTCACTGCAGTTTTGAAGGGATTAAAACAAAGAGCAGTCTCCATAACTAAGCCAGCTAAAAGTTTAATTAAATACAATTGCTTGCTGTGCTTCCCTTCCCCAAACAGCCTCATGCATATTCATCACTGTAATTACAGCAGTAAAAACCTCCACAACTAATTATGCCATGCTTCTCATCTTCTATATGCCTGGAATTTTTTACATAATTACTACTGAAATTAATTGCAAGTTAGTTAATTTTGCACTTTGTCCTTTCAAGCTTAATTGAAAATTAAAATTTTTCAAACCAGTCATTCTTGAAAGCATGGTGCTTTTACTTCAGATGGTGCCATAACCAAAATGTTATTTTAATGGCTTTTAGTAATATAGCATAGAGAAGTACTGTAGTTTTTATAATTTAAAATAAGAGAGCTTTGCTCTAATATATATGTACCATATGCTTGGTAGTGCTACACTCTCCAAAGAGTGTTCAGCTTGCCCTGTGCCACTCAGCCTCTGCTGCAGTGCTTTAGCATATCATCCCTTGAGACACAGACTATCAGCCCCAGTTAGCTTAGATCAAGCTCAAACCTGGAATTTTATTTGACTATGATTTAAGCATTGTGCCTAATATTTCAAGGGTGACTAATGATTTTGGATGTCCAGTTCTACAATCGATTTTGAAAAACCAGCGAACATTTCCTCCCTTAAGAGGCAGGGGAAGAAGGAAAAAGCCAAAGTTTGACTTGGTCTAGAAAAATAATTGTCTGAAAAATTTTGACTTCGCTCAGGAGCACAGAGTCTCCTCGTTTTCTAGGGTAGTCTCTGTAATCAACTGTGATTTATTGATTTGGGAGTGTCTTTAATGAAAGACACTGTACAATACAAAATCTTACTGCTGACTAAAGAAGCATCTAAATCCCATGCTGTGACAAGAGACAGAAGATGCAGAACCCCTGGATGGGGATCCCAGCAATTTCCACCACACAATTGGTAATCAAAGAGCACCAGCAACACATCTCAGCAAACCAGAGGACATTTTGGGGGCCCACACCATATAGCCCCATGTAACTCAATCCACTATTATTTTCATTTAAACCTATGGCCTTAGGATCTTACAGCAGTGGCAATATTAGGGGGTTTTGCCCACTAAAATAATTCATTATTGTTTTAAACAAAACAAAGTCTGTATTTCAAACATCTTTTCAATCTTAACTTCAAAGCTTCAATCTTGCTGTGTTTAATCAAATCTGGTTTTTTTCATCTGTCAAGAAATCTTGCAAATTTCTAATCAGATAGAAGGTTTTCAAAAGCACAAGAGAACTTTGCTAGGAGAGCACTTGTTCCTTACTCCTCCACAGTGTCTATAAGTCACTGACTCAAGGGGTACATTTTTTTTTACAATCTTTTGTTTTCAATTTCTGTAGAATCTTTCAATTCTGTGGAAATATTTCAATTTACTTCAGTGTCTTGTTGCAACAAAAATCAGGGTGGCTGGGGAGTAATTAAAAAGGTACTTAATAAGAAAAAGCATTGGAAGTCAAGAACCCAAGAACGCCAAGAAAGCTCTTTCAGCAAGAGTCATAAAGACCTATGACAAGTGATTCTTACCAGTAAAGCAAGTGAATACAGTATTTGTTCTGTCTCAGTAGACTACCAGCTGCCTGTGAGTAGCTGTGAACCTGGGAGCCACATGTGTATTATTAACAAGGAGGTTCTGAACAAACCAGACTGCTACAGTGTCAGAAATTTGGTTTACAGATAATTTGCAATTCAATGAGGAAAAATCCCTACTTGTTTACCATGCCCAGTTTAAAAGTGAAGCAAAACATAAACTCAGTTGTGCATTTTCATAGACTGACTGTAGTTAAATGCTTCTAAACCACTAAACTTCTAAAATTGCAAAGCTCTTTGTAAACCAGTCTCAAATTTTCTTAACCAAAGAAACTTCATTCTGCTAATGGCAAGCAAGTGTTACAGAGATGTATACACAAAACCACAATGAATGATTTGGTGTGAAATTCATGAATTTTTTGTACTCTGCACCTTCATCTGATGGAAGTCTTCCATGCTCTTATTCAAACCTCAGAAAACACGCTTCAAAAATTTCATGCTAGTTCAGATATCCTAGGGATTTCTCAGTGCTACACTGAAAATACTACACTAAGAAGCATTTTTAAAACCTAAAAGGAACAAGAAAAAAGAAGGAAGAAAAATCAGATTCTGTCAGCCTTACAATGTTGACAGTCATTTGTTTCAACTACCCTACCACAATACTTCTGCTTTAATTAAACATTAAATCAGTCAAGTAGGCATGCAGATTTAATTACTGCTGTGGTTTAAAATGAGCTTATTTTCCCTTGAAGCCAGTGAAGGTTAGCAGGATGACCTCAGTATAATGGAAAATCCTCAGTCTGGCAGGATGCTGGACACGAATTTGTCCCTTATGGCACAGTTTAAATATCATTCTCAGTAATACAATGCTCACAAAGAAGTACTGGTTTAACAAGTTTAATCCAAACTTACCTGAGGTCTATGGCAACTGAATATTTGTTGGAAACAAATCAACCTGTTTTAGGGAAACAGCCTATTCAGCATTAACTTTGTCAGCTCAGTAGGAGTGGACCTGATGGAAAAGTCCCCAAACATCTTCATGTTTGATGGATACTTTTCTCCTTTAGTCAAAGATCACTATGATCCTTTCACTCAGCCACCTCGGTACAGGAATCAGGGTCAGGTCACTCCCAGTGAAATGGTAAGAGCTCTCCTAGGGGGCAGTGGGTGGCACCAGAAAGGGGAAGGAAAAGAGGAGTCTTCCAGGCCACATGGCATCAGTTCAAAGCATTTCCCACAGACAGGAGAGCGAGGATTGTCACCTTGAGCAATCTCTTCCTGTTCCCACCAGGGGTTTGGAAGAGACCAAGAACACACCCACCACAATGATGGTAAGAAGTTCTGTTCTCTCCTGAGTTATGTCCTACAGGGACTTCTGGGATAGCTGTCAGCAATCTGAAACCCACCCACTGATTTCCAGACCTCTGTGAAGGAAAATCTGTGTATGTCTTTATTCTTTTCCTGCACTAAGATTTTTGACCAAGAATCTCAAAGGCTGTATGTCAGAGGTAGATAGTGAATCTGGTTCTGGGCAAAACCCAAGCAATGAAAGCAATTACTTGCTTAGCGATAGCTCTGAGTAGTTGAAAACAGGGCAAAGCTGTTTAGTAGGAAGCAACTACAGACATTTGTATTTATTAAAAAAACATAAGTATTCAGTGAAAAGCAACTGGCAGCTGAGAAGGTACTTAGTAATACAGTCCTCTAGCATTTCAAAATTGCAGATGTTCCTGAGTATCTTTGCAACCCTACTCTAATACTCTGTCTAGACAAAAACACCATAGAATGCATAACATATGACACTTTCTATATCCTCTGTGGGGATTAAGCAATAAATCAGGTTTTCAGACTCAGAAAATTACATTCTTTTGAAAGTGACTTGCCAAATTTCAGTAAAGGAAAGGTTTTCTGCCCTTGGGAATAAACCCATGATGCTTTAAGGATGAGTACCAAGAGATCATCTCCAGGAAAATAATTGAACCAGATTTTAAGTAATAGGATCTGTAGAGATCAAGGAGAAAACAATGACATATTCTATGCTGCACAGCCTCTTTTCAATGCTGCATCTTACACAAACACTCCAAACTTGACACTCATTGTACAGAACAAATATTATGCATGTTCTTCGTTGCATGCTAATTCTCTAACAGAACTGCAGCATTATGACATTTAACACAAAATCAGTATTCTTCTACTCTCCTTCTTCACTAGCATCTGATAACAAAGGAAATTGGGGTTGTGTGATTCTTTCATCTCCCCCAAGTTACAGAAGCTACCTAACCTTAGGCTGTGGCCTAACAATTATGGAGTTCACCCAGGAAACAGGAGATGGCAAGTCTCATGTCTTCTGCAAGGACTGCTTATGGTTCTCTATACAGTGCAATATATAAATACATGAACCCTACTTATGGAGAACGAAATACTGAGCTGCCTCCTTCCATGCCTATTTTGCATCATCCTTCCTCTTTCTCCCCTTACCAGCCCAAGGACTCTCCAATTCTCTCCTACAAAGCAATAAAATGTAATAAAATGAGTATTTCCACCCAAATGCCCTGAAGCTGTAGAGTTGAAAGGTCTTTCTCAAGGTGTTTTGCCTGTAATCACTTTAGGATGAGGGCAACAAGGTGTTCCATTCTCCAACAAAAAATTAACTAACCATGACAGAGGATGAAAGGGAAAATCAGCTTATCCTGGGTCTTTTGGAGGAAAGTGAATGCAAATGTTACATTTCTGGTGGAAATTAATCCTGTTTGTGCATGTGAGCTCTACGCCTTGGGAGTCTTTGGTAAATGAACTCCAGCTGAGAGCATCCGAGTCAGATAGATGTGTGAAACCAAAGCCAAACTGCTTTGCCCCACCCAAATGGAAGCAGATACAGAACACTTCAGCTGAGTTAATCTAGGCCCCCTTTTGGACTAACTACTTGCCACTATACAGTGGCACAGGTCTTTCAAAACCACATCCTTTTCATTCTGTTGTCTCCACCATTACTATCAGCGTATGGGGGATAGATTAGCAACAAACTTTCTTTGTGACTACATATTTGGCATAATTTCTTTGTTGAAACTCTAAATGTAATTATTCATTTGCTTACTAGTTGCTTGCTGTTTCACTGCTAACTCGATACAGAGCATTTCACTTAATGAACTGTACATCCTTATTTAACAATCCTTTATACTGCACTGTCTTTCAAATAAGGGTCTGAGTGAAAAAATCTACTGCATTACATCACACAAGGCAAACACTTCCTTAAATAAGGAACATTTCCTTTAAACTGAAGCCTACAGACCAACTTCATCTGTTCTATTTACTTATACTTGGTGAATGCATGCCACAAAGCATAAGCATTTGCCATGGCAATACATGGTGTGTGATAAACATCTTAAATACTTTATGCAAATTCCTCCTTTTCCAGCACAGGAAAGCTCCTATCTATCCTATACTGTGAATTTCTAACACTTCAAGGGGTGACTTAAATACATCCTAACTCAGACAGAATTGTATGGAAATAGCCCAAGGCTCTCACTTTCTCCTGTAACTAATGACACCCTTATGAAACACACAGTACATGCTCTTTACTATTTTTCTTGATACCTTAGAGTAAACCAGGTCTCCTGGAATTTTCCTTTCACCCCTTTACTCTACTCCTGATCATTAAAATGTTATAATAAGATGCAAGCAAATGCTTTCATCTGTCTAGAAGAATATTCTGAACTGGGCTGAAAAGCAAGGAACAGAAGATACAGACCTCCACTATTCAAGCCACAGTGTGTCCAAGGATGACGTCTGCTGTTCATTTCTGAAAGCTTTTTGGCAGGAAGAAAACACGCCAAGAACCTGCTCTCCAGTAATGTATGTACATGTATATGAGGAAAGAACACATCTCTTCAGACTGCATTAACGTTCACTTTTCACTTCTGATTGCTCTGGTCAAACAATTAACCTGCACTGCTGACTAAAAAATATTAACTTTCTACCCCTTCTAGATAACACGGATGCTTTTTCCTTAGAAAAAGAAAGACATTTTTCTGTAGTACCCAGAGTTGTGAGTACAGGTTTGCTGCTCTGCCTCGTGGTTATACCATGCATTTAAATCATACACCATTTAAGATAAAATAATATGGAGTTTATGATCCTGTCGGTTTTTAAAAGCTAATGATATGTGCTGCTTAAAGCAAACTGCAAGCCCAGTGGGAGGCATTATAATTAATACAGTTTGTTCAAAGAAAAACAAATGCAATTCCCCCTCATCTGTCAGCCAGCTGCACTGCAACCTGAATGCAAGGAACACGGAACAATAAAGCAAGTGTGTGAGAAAATCAGACAGAATTGGGGCTCGACAAAGAACAGTAAGAATATAAGCCAACTGCACCAACATCAGGCAGGAAAATTTGAATTTTGTAGCATCTATTTAATAAATATAAATTTTCCCCATCTGTTCTGGTTTCAGGTTTATCTTTCCTAGCAGAGATTAGCAGGCAATTTTGAAATGCTTTCTCCTACGGAGAGCTCTTCAGTTGTACTTATAAATTACGAGAGCTTGCAAATTCAAGCACGGAGAAAAAGCATAGTAGAAAACAAGGCAAAGAACAAAGAAAAGTTTGTGCAGCAGAACAGGCCATGGGAATTTCTCCCCAGTCCCTGAAATCACACCCACACCAATCAGTGGCATCCCATTAGCCACTAATCTGACATTGATTTTAATCTCATTTACACCAGATTAATTACTACAATACCAGATGACTTACTACTCATTTAAACTGGAGCATGTTATACTCAGATCAGGCCCTTAACATTTTGACAATCTTAATATTGATTCCCCCACGGCAACTAGTCCTGCAGAATTCCTTTCAGCGACATCTACAAAGCCATTCTTTAAAAAATTTTTTTAAAACAACACCCCCAACAAAATCTCAAGACTGGCTGTCAAGCACTCACAACAAATTCAATCAGTACTTGGTAACACTTTCATGCTCCAATATCAATATGGTACTTCCAAGAACTTGCTGAGGCTTGAAACGACAGAGACATTTCATTTTTCGCACTGACGCGAATGTAAATTTATTAACGTGCTGTGCCGCTGAAGTAAGACAGCCTCCACCTGAGTGAGAAACCACTCTGGTGGACTACAGGTTAGCCAACAGCTTCCAGGTAGGACATGTGGAGAGATGAGATCCAAGAGCTGTCAGATGAATATTTAGGTTGAGGTGTGTACAAACGTATGGCTGAGTTTAAATGACCATGTCAGTAGCAATGGATTGCTGGGCCTGTCTTCACACACACAAACCAACACTGCTTCATTCTCCTTCATCACTGGGTTTCACTTATGACTGACAGCTGTTTCTATCTTTAAATGGTCAATATTTAATTTTGAAAAATAAGGAAAATAGTCAATCAGGTCTTCTCTACACTATTTATAAAATTCACCTGGCCCATGAGAGGTGTGATTGCAAGAGGGGTAACGTCAGGAACCTTCCTCTTAGCACATTTCTTCTAGAAGCACAGAGTATGCATTTCTTTTAATGGGGCTAAAAGGAAATGGGTGGGTAATGATATGCACTCCAGGTCTACTTAGAAAGAAAATTACTCAAAATCTGGCATTCATGAAGTTTTAAATAAATTAATTTTTTCTTGTACTGTTTCTTCTCCTTCCCTTCCCTTCCCTCACATCTCTATAGATGTGAAAAAAAATCTCAATCTAATTTATACAAGTCCCAACATTTATCTTGGTACAAAATTAGTAATAATATACTATTTTTTCAAGCAAGAAGGCAATTCTAAGACAACACAACCAGAGGAACTCAGGATGGCATCCCTCAGCACCCAGCTAGGTAAGTGAGAAACTGCTGTCACCACCAGCATCAGATCTCCTCCTCAGAGTTGATTATTGCCCTAATTTTTGCTTAGCTCAGTATCACAGAGCTGTGCATATGATATATACATCATACTTGTTTGGAAGTGTGACCATCATGAAGAAATGCAATAATAGATAACTGGTTTATTGTTCATTGACTACTATAAATGTTAATAACTGTTTCAGCCTCTTTTCTTCTCACTTGGCTTTCATATTTTTTAAGGGAATGATGTTTTCACCTCACACAACATATTGGCCCCGTTCACTGGATTTTCAGCTTGACTGGAATTTTCTTTGCACTGATGATTTAAAGTGGTAGACACTGTATTTCTACCACATTTATTCATGAAAGAATTATTGATATATTTCAAATTTGAGTAACCTGAGGACTGTTTCACTTAGCTATGCACAGAAACTGAACAGAAGCAGCGGAATGAGCAGCATTGAATACAGAATTCACATCAATGAACTGTATAACCCAAGTAATAGTTTATGCAATGTGGGGTTTATATTAATTCTTTTCAGTATGTACAGAAACATATAAAATTCAGAACTGTCTTCAGAATGGTAAATGGGTTTAAATTTTAATGGTTTAGAAGTATCTTTTCAGACTCAAACAACTTTTTAAGATGCCAACACAAAACAGTGTCTTCTCACGTATCGATTATTAGGAATTAAAAACCAAGAGCTGTTCTTTGCTGAATTGAGGGAGCACAGGAGTGTACCAGCTTTAGATTGTCAATAAATCAAGAAGTAATGAGTCTCCTCTCCCTAGTATCTCCATAGCACTTGTGTCATCCCCCAAACTCCACAGGGCTTGTGTTGTAACTTCAGGGGAACAGAGGATGCCGTGTACACAGACTGTGTGAACGTGAGCATTACAAAGATGCCAACAAAAAAATTACTTTCCAAGTAAAAAGCCTCAGTAGAACACCAGATGCTTCTTTCTGTGGTTAATTAGTAACAGCAAAAACTCTCCCCCACCTCTGTAATAGAACAAAAACTGTTTTACCAAGTGAGCCTCAGAGCCTTCTCTGTTCTCATGTTTAGTTCATGTTTTGGTCGTCATCACTGATTTTCAACAAAAATTCCTCTTTATCTATTTCCAAGAAGAGCAGATCTGAATGAGCATAAACTTATCTTTTGAGGAAGCACACTCTGGAAACACTTTTAATTGCATTGTTTTAGTGAGCAGGTATTAATCTTCTTCCTGATAATTAGTGGAATTAATAAGGGCAGTCTTTCAAAGAACTAAAATCTGACTTTCTAATGCACACCAGGCTTAATGAAAAAAAAAACCTACATAAAAGCAGGGATAACATACCTAGAGTCATTAGAATTATATGTCAAGACTACAAAAAGGCTATCCAAGCCTTCTCAAGAGACAAAAATTATCTGTGTAAGCAAAAAAAAACACTCAACAAAAAAACCAAAGCAAAACAGAGAATAAGAGACAAATTATAAACTTCCATTCATTATTTACTTGCATAGACAAAGCATGAGAGTGACTTAATCGTATTCTGATATTCTGATACTTCTATTTAATTTCTGGACTAATTTCAAATGAAAATGTAAAAATATGAAAAATGATAATATTTTATAGAGAGATTTAGAGGTCAGAGTGAGTATTTTGAGATCATAATGTAAACTCTTATTTTTCAAATATCCTTTTGGCACTACATTATTTTTTTTATACAACTCTTCAGTGTTACAGGAATTCCTAGGTAAAATGGATCTTCAGTATCAAACTGTCTTCTTGCTGCTCAAGAGGATTAACAAGGCATAAAAGAGCCATGCTAAAAAACAAAGACTAATGACTAGATCCAGACTGTATTGATCAGAAGGGGAATTACATTTTTTCTGTTGCACTTCCAATTGCTGATTGATACAAGCATTTTCTCCACAGAGAAAGATGCCCATTTCACCCATGCAGAGGTCATACAGCAGTTCTGCTGGCAGTCAGGGTAGCAAAGTATTAAAAGCTTTTTGGGAAACTCCACATAGAGGAGCTCCACATTGCTAGAAGTGAAATAATCTACTGGGAGAAACACAATTTGAATTGAACTGCAAACATACAGCAGGATCCCATCAAGATCACCCCATTCCAAAACACATTATAGGGGCCCTGGGGAACTGCATGAACTAACTCCTAACCTTTCCAAGGGCATGTCCAAAGGAGAAACAGATTCCCAACTTCTTCCTGAACAATGTTTTCAACTGAACTTGTATGTTTCTGCCCTGGTGGATATAAAAGACAAGACACTCATGGTTTTCTTTTTAATGTCTTTGTACAAGGGCATGTACTGACAGGACAAAGGCTCTAAACTGAGAGCAGATTCAGATTAGGTACTGGGAAGAATTTCTTTTCAGTGAGGGAGGTAAGGCACTGGAGGAGATTGTCCAGAGAAGTCATGGATACCCCATCCTGTCCAAGGCTAGGTTGGGTGAGGCTCTGAGCAAACTGATCTAGTGGAAAGTGTCCTTGTCCCTGGCAGAGGGCTTGAAACTGGATGATCTTTAAAGTCCCTTCCAACCCATACCAGTCATCACTTACTATGATTAGATAAGCAATCAACAAATAGTTTATATAAACCTCCAACTATACCCTTTGAAGATAAAGGAAGTGCTACTGCTATCTTGAAAATTTGGGGAAAAATTATTGTGACAGAAACTTGCTCTAAGTCACACAGTAGGATCACAGATGATAAAGGAACTAAATTCATTCTCTCAAAGTGTCAAGGATGCCTTCTTTCATCTTTATGATCTCTGGTGACAATTACAGTGTCAGGAAGCTTTTAGACAAATTATTCCGATATTTCTCCTCTACCTAAAAGCAGAGTAGAAATAGCAGAAAAGTATTTTTAAAAATAAAAACTGTATCTTCCTTGATTTGTAAAACCAGTTGCCAACAATGCAGATCTTCTTAGTAACACTGAGAAGGATCAAGAGCAAGGAATACCTTCACATACTCAGCAAGTAAGCACTCTGAATTGCACTGTCAAATGCGTGACTAAATGTCAGACTCCCTCCAGCAGCATTCTTCCTTCTCTGGAGGATGCACTCAAAAAGCTAAGCTCCACAAATACACCTAGAAAATCCTCCTTCACTAGTAAGATGCTCTGTTATAGAGGGATCATTAGAATCATTATAATATCAATAAAACAGCAAATTAGGATCACTTATGACTTATCAGCAATACCCTGCTCCCAAGTCTGCCAATGCAGCCACAGCTATGCCAGCACAAGCAGCTGGGATGTTCTCATGTACTTTGCAATTGGTCTGGAGTACAAACAACAATTAATTCTGAAGCCATAATGGACGGGAAGATTTAGGATAAAGAAATGGCATTAAAACATCCTTCTTTACGTCTCTGCAGATTAAGACAGCTTCTGCTTTTAGGTGAAGTCTGTTCAGCACAAGATGGAAGTAAATGAAGCATGCAGTGAATATCTGCTCACAGATGGGGCTTCAATACCTTTCCTGCATTAGTGACATTCTGCTGAGCCACTGCATTCCCAGCACAAGTCTGCAGTCTGAAATCAAAAATACCTGGGCCATAATGCAAAAGGCTCCTTTGGGTTAAGAAATTTCTTAAGAACAAGTGCCTGTGTCTGAAAACACTGTGCTGGATAGGCATCATCAGTCTTTCTTCAGATGACCGAAACTCAATGCTGCGGTTAACAACAAAAATATCGGCAAAATCTGTACCTCTGACTGACAGAACAGCACACATTCCCAGGATTAATGATTCTGGAATCATGGTCTTGTACTGATCCTATGCTCTGGTACAAGGCAGTTTGAAGGAAGACAGTATTGATCCTCAGTGCCTTATCCATGGGCATACATTTTAATTCTTTGGGGTTGAAAAAACAGCGTGTTTGTTTGCATGAGTGCTTTAGGTTTATTAATTTCACAGTTACTGGCTACTTTTAGAAATTCTACTATAGTTCAGGGGAAATATTATTCCCATGGATCAGGGAACAAAAAGAAATAGAGGGCAGAGAAACAATCAGAGTCACACAGTTTGCATAGACAGTTCTAACAAAGAAGGCGAAGAATTTTAGTACAAAAGGATGCAAATACAAAAAGCTTAATGTTAACTCTATGTGATGCCAAAGAAATAAAATAGACTGAAAACAAAGTATTTGACAGTACATTCTCTGGATCATTAACAATGTCTAAAAATATCCCTGGTCAGCAGCTTTCCTTGACACGAGTGATCTGTTCCAAAAGCCAAGTCAGCCTCCCACTAAATCCTGATCAATAAAAAAATCCACAGGATACAGTAACATCTTCTCTTGGCAAGTTAAATAACTAGTGCTTTGAACATCTGACTAAGCATGGTAGTAAATAGCAGAAAGCTGTGGAGGTACATGAGGGAGAAGTGCAGAGGACAGAAGGTGGAAAATACCAGTGTTCAAGCTGCATGTCAAAATGCCTCTCATAAGCACTTCATTTACATAGCTGATCTGAAAACTGATGTAAATAAATATTTCCTTTAGAAAAAATATCTACTTGGCATACAAGAATCAATCACATGATTACATGTTAATAGACAGAAACAGAATGCTCTGAATGCATTTAATTATAGTAATGGGAACTAGAAGGGAAAACATTACCCACTGGAGTGACAGAGGCAATGGCAAGTTATTCTGATAGAAATTCAAACATATTATTCCAGAGCTTTCTATGTATAGCCCAGAGAAAAATGATCTCCCCTTTGGTCTAACAATTTTAAACACAAAACAAACTCAACACTTACATGATACCATTAATATCAAACCAGAAACTAAAATAGAACTACCACAACCCCAGCATGGTGCAATTAGACAAAAGGCTGATAATCCCTACAGAGTGACTGTAACAAACCAGAAAAGCTCAGCCACAACACAACCCAGAGTTGACTTCTTTATCTCTACCACAGGAGAGCTCTTGAAACAGGCACAAACTTACTTAGCAACAGCTCAAGACATTTCACTCATACATGACAGAGGCCATGTAGTTGTCAACACAGGAAATTATACACAACTCTGACATTAAAGTGTGAAGTTTCTAATTTTAAAGGTTCATCTCGAGAAAGGTCTAGCTCAATTTTTACACAGCAAAGTGTCAGAAGTGGCCTATTTTCAAGTCATAAAAATGTGATGAAACAGGAATATCCACAGCAAAATATCTGGGGCAAAATATGGGAAGTATTCCAACATTATTTCAGCTTTCAAACCAATCTCTGTATTGGACAAGAAGCAAAACAAAAGTTTTGACTGTTAAAGCCCACAGTGATGAGTTGAATATGCATGAACCAGATCATGGAAAATGAGCCCACCAGCAGCAGAGATGCTCTGGAACTGCTGCTCTCTGGAAGCCAAGACCATGCTCATTGCAGAGGGTGGGAGGTTTCACCACTGAACACTCACACTGCAGCTCACAAGTCTCCCCGGACAGCGAGACAGCACTTGGGGTGTGACAAACCTGTGATGGTTCAACTGCTTTGGAATGAAGCCTTATGTTCATCCCTATCTGGCTCAAATGTCAGGACAACAAAATATGCAACTGATTTACCTTGCTGGTGGGAGGATGAAGAGTAGTGTTCAAAACAGACTGTGCTGTAAAGACACTGCAGAGGTTATACTGAGTAATTATCAAGTTACTGCTTTTCACTCTAAGCTTAAAGCCACATGGAAGTGATCAGATTTACATATTTAAAAAAACTGACACTCACCTCTAGCTACATATATAATTTATTAAATATTGTGCAACAATTAAACTACAAGTCTAGCAGTGCTAAGAAGCTGCATTCGCCATGTTCTCGGCAGAACACAGACCTATGGAGGAAAGTTCTTTGCCAAACAAAATTCTCTATTTAACAGGTGAAATTCACTTCCATCCTGAACAGCAATCCCAACTTCATCTACTGCAAGCTTCAAAGTCAGAATTCATGGACTGGCAACCTTTTAAGGTTAAAGACATGTTAACTAATGTGCCTTGAGGTATGATCTTGAACCATCTGCCTACTGAACCTCCTTCCCCACCATGAAAAGCTAGAAGGAATTTATTTTCACAGAAGGATAGGACAACTTGTGAATGCTATTTCCAATAGCATTTGACAGCACTCAAAAAAAGTAATTTTGGCACCATGAACTACACATTGTAGCTTCACAGAAGAACACTATTCTCCCAGTGCAAATAAATCCTCCCATGCACATCACCTGTCCCTACCAGCTCCTGACTGTACACAACTACCACCCATAAGTAGACTCTAATGAACCTTCTAATTCTACTTTTTTGGTAGGTGAACTACCTGATGTGGGAACTCCCAGAGCTGCCCACCAACCAGGAAAGTTACAAGCAATAGGGTGTTTCAGGGGATATTGTCATTCCCCTCAGGCTGGATCAGACATACAATCAAGAACAAATATAGCAGGTCTCCAGATGTAAGAGGAATAAGGCTTTGTCAAACATCACTCCCCCAACAAACATTTCCTGTGTTGTACTAGAAAAAATCAGGGACCTGACACTAATTTTGTTTTTTTAACCAAACAGCCAGAAATTTTTGTTGTATGTATTTTCACACAGCCTCACAACACACCCCTTTCCCTTAGGAAAGCCAGCAGTAACCCCCTAAGCCTTAGTGGGATGCACACAGTGCTGTAGGGGACACTGTCTCATTTGGCAAACACCACCATCACACTGTTAGATTTGTTTGGTTTACACTGTCAGGATGCTTTACACTTTTAAAGATTAGTTATAAATCAAAGCAACATTGACTTTTTCAACAGAACAGATAGTCCTACCCAGCTTTTGCAGATGCATCTCATGCAGCTCTATAGACAGACACTAATTCTCCTGGCAACTGCACAAGTTAACAAAACCACATTTACATAATAAGATTGTGAAATAAACTCCTGGAAACCAAGAATTTCAAAGTTAACAGTCAGCTCTTTGTCAGTGTTAATGATGTGCATACTTGTGTTCATGTGAGTGGGCAACAGTCATCTGAGAAATGAAAAAAACTGCATTAGCATTAAATTTTGAATTTTCTGTGTCTTGCTTGGGTTGCAGATTTAATTACTTTTTAATACAGGCTTCTTGTCCATTTTTTGAAAAGGGAAATAAATAGAGGGTTATGAAAAATGAAACGCATCCACAGAATTTTATTGCTTTAGCCAAGTGATTATTTTAAACTGTTTTAATGTTTTGAAAGCTTTGTCTCAAGTAATCAAACACCACTTTAAGGAGGCTGTTCATGATATTTACGAATGCAATTGCTACAGCAATTTATTCTCAAGCTATTAGCTCATTGGGTCTCATGAGTCAAACACAGGATTAGGGTAAATGAGTTTCCTGACATACCTGTGACAGGAAGAAAGGGAATCAAAAAGCTGCCATAGCACCATGCTAGAAGATTTACAATATTCAAGGCTTTGTCTCAGATGAAAGCACAGGATCCTGGCTGAAATACAATCCTGTATTTAATGTGTCAATACCTGATTTGCAGTTTAGAGGCATTTTCCACAGGACTCAGATTACAACTTTCCTTAGTCTGTGCCCCATCACCCTCAATGCAATTCCTCTGGAAAGGGAAAAAACCCAGAACTGCCACTACCACAGCACTAAGTGCTCATAGAAAGCAAAGCAGTTCTTCTGTGAGAGCTCTCAGGACTCCCACTTTGCCTTCTGGACTTCTCTGAACAGATCTCTTCTGAGCAAGCTCTTGTAATGAACTTAGCTACTGCCAGTTTGCAAGGAAAAACTGACAGTAGGATGTACCTAACAGAAGACAGACTGGAAAATGTGAGTTTTGGAAGCCTATTTGGAATCATTTTAAAGATGTTTATTCTAGGCAACATGGCATAAGATGCTGTGGTAAGTTGTAAGAAATTGTGGTGAGTCTGTAGAGTGGGAAATCCCCTCTGTCCTATAAGAATGAGAACTACACCAGCACTAAGATTGCTGCTGCAGTGACAGTTGTCCCTCGATGAACCAAACCTGTGCTTCATTTAAAACCCACGTGGGCAGAGCATAGGTGGCATCATAATTCATAACAGTAAATGCTTTTAATGACAACAGACAGGAGTTTTGTCCTTGCAAGGAATGAACATTTAACCTTGGTTAAACAAGTGAAACTAGAGAAAGCAGCAGTTTTCTCCAGGGCTGACAGAACATATGGCTAAGGTGCAGCTTGAAATCAAGAGGGAAAAGACAGGTTGATAATCTTTTCTGAAAATGCTCCTACTCACACTTTACTGTCAGAGAACAGACCTCTCCCTCTCCTTTCTTAGACTGCATAGTGGTAAAGGACCTTGTCTCTCACTTACATCCACTTCTGCACCTTTCCCACTACCACTTCTCCACCAACAGAACAGAAACCACATCAGTCAAACAGCAGCTGTACCACACACCATTTACCACCAGAGATTGAAAACTATCCAGGGGAAGGGTGACACCAAACTGCCAAGCCCACAAGACGCAGCAGAAAACCCTAGAGCTTCTCATGTCACTAAAAGACACTGTGCAACAGGTGGCATCCCTTTCAGATTCACCAGAAAATGCCAAATAAACTGGTGTGGAGGACACCAGAGAATATTCCCCAGTTAGAGAGAGAACAGAGTGCCCTCACAATAACCAACACAAGCCATAACTGCTCCTTTTTGTGTTTTACAATGGGTAACATACTCCCTGATTTCAGCAGAGCACCCCTGTCTCAGCAAATGAAAACCACTGAACATCCACCTGCCCTTCCAGGCACTCTGCCTGAAGGGCAAAGGAAAGGATTTTCACCTGCAGTGGTGAGACAGGGGCTGGTGCAGCACTGCCAGTGAAGGAGTGTGAGATGGAGCAAGGAATGACAGAAGGAAAACACCTTTTAACAACCAGCAGCAGCAACTGGAAGTTTTAAGATACCAGTGGGGTGAAAGAAAGAAAAAGAGGGACTCACAGAATTATGGCCAAAGAGATCTCTCTTTCTACCTCACCGAATTCCCTCTGAGTTTCTATTATTTTCTTCCTGTTCTCCTTCTACCCTCCCATGGAAGGTCCCCTAACCAGATCTGCTTTCTGGATGTTTCATGCAGTACTTGGCAAGCAGAACACTTTTCTACGGCCTGAAATAATTTTCATGCAGCTTGAAAGTGCCTAAGAAAACAGATGCTGTTGAGCACTTGCTGAGGCTGCAGCAGAGCTACCTTTCCCTCACAGCAGCTGGACATCAGGCAGAGCTTCCTCCCTGCAACGAGCCCTGGCCATTCCCTGGGCCAGGCAGGGGACAAGGGCCTGGAACTGGATCTTGCCCAAGGAACAAGCTAAACAGCGAGGGGGAAACTCCCAAGCATTTATCCCCAGGCTCACAAGATACACTTTCAGTCTAAAACACTAAATGTAAACTATGTAGGGCAAAAGTAAGGTTTAGAAATTGAGATCCAGCAAAAACATAAACAGGTAATAAATTCAGCTGGACTGAGGATGGATTCATGTGATTTACCAGCCACTGACTCTGAAAATCAACCTCAGTCACTTCCATCCACGGAGAGAGAAACTAGTGCCAAGAAAAATGAAAGAGAATCCTTGTTTGATCATTGTTTTGAGTTTCAGAGATCAAAAAAAGCCCAAACAGTGTAATAAATAATAAAAAATGAAGTCATAACATCTGTATTCCTCCTGTATTCCTCTGAAATGAAGCACCTATGCAAACACATGAGACTAGCAGGGAAAAAACCTTGTAACATATAGAATGCAGAGGACAGAATGAGATCAGGACAGGTTGAACTACGCACAAAATGTCAATAGAAAGGTCAATGTTTGAAGATGAAGCCAGAAGGCAGTTTAATAACTTTCTAATGACAAAATGGGTTTAAATGCAGCTGATCTAACCACTGGAAAAGTAACAAGCTAGAAGACAAGCTCAGCACTACATGATCCTACCTCTGGATAATGAGAATCTTCTTTCAAGAGTTATTTGGCAAGACTCAGCAAGAACTGGTCCACAAGATCTTCATAAAAAAATGCAGCTGTGATGGAGTGTTCATTAGAACACATTTAATGTACAGTTCACAGAAAGAGTGGAAGCACCCAGTGCAGGGCAAAGCTCACTAATCTCAGCATTGGTTCGCACCAAAACCAACTGAGATAAATTCACTGCCCTATTCAGGAAATCAGAGATCTAGAGAGTTTGTTCTGGATGCAAAAGACAAAGGAAAGGTAAAAGTTAAGAGCCATTCTGCACCACAGGCTTGTAGAGGCCCTGAAATCACATAGGCTCTGTAACACTTGAGTTTCCCTTGACTTTACAGCAGAGGTGAAGTTAGAACAGAAAAACCTGTGAGAGCTGCAGTTACAATAATCCCCCAGAAACAGTAATTAAATCCTCACAGCCTGAGACCTTGAAACTTAGACTGAACAAAGCATAGCAGAGTGGTGCAGGACAGGGCAAATTGAATTGTCAAGATATGGCGATCCTTTTTGAAGCCTCTAACGAGGAAATAAGTGGAAATAAGTGGAAATAAGGAGCCTGTGATATCTGCTCCAGTCAGCATTCTTTCAAGCAGGGAGAAGTCTTGCTTGTATTAAGTTATCTTTGGTACTTCATTATTTACGTCCTTTAAAGAAAACCCATACCGATATTATATAAAAAGAGTGATCTTTTCAAATTTGCCTAAGAGTATAGAAACCTACTAGAAGTTGACCTAACCTGTACATCTAAACATATGTTTTGGAAAAAAATCCACTTCATAGTTTTTGGCTTTCTTGTTGGGATAGAGCCATAGCACACTCAAGAGACACACATTCCTTTCTAAAAAATCCACTTCATAGTTTTTGGCTTTCTTGTTGGGATAGAGCCATAGCACACTCAAGAGACACACATTCCTTTCTCAGTGTGAAAAGGGCAGAGGTGCACAGCACCCTCTTCATTTCCCTGCATAATAAAAGTAGAAGGAAAAAGAGTATGGAAAAGAAAGAAAAAGGAAAAAGCTAAAGAAGCCCATCCTAACTACCAGGAGATGAGACATAATATGATGTGATTGCAATTCCAGAAGCAACTGCCATAAGAGTAAAGTAATGGTTTTGGAGAGGCAGTCCTGCAGCCCCTGGAAAAGAACAAATTGAAAAAGTCTGATTAATTTTTTTCCCTCCCCTATCTCCCACAACTGAGAAACTCGGGGAAGAGTGAAGCAGAGAACTCCACCCTGTTATGCAAGACAAAGACTTGTGGTTGAAAAAGCCAGGGGAGACTTTTCTCTGAAGCATCACTCACAGAACTCACAGCAGTGAGGAATGATTCTAGACAACTGCTGGCAGCAGCCTGCACTCAACCCAGCTGCAAAGGCTTCCTCTCCCTCCTCCCTTCTAATGTATGAGCGGGCAACAGTTCCTGCTTTGCACCCCAACCTCTGCAAAGCCACATTTGCACGTGGCTGGGGTTGGCCAAAGCTTGTCCCCACCTTGCACTCCAGAAGCAGACTATTAACCCAGCTCTTGTGGAAACTTCCTCCTCTAGCAGATGTTTAAAGCAGTAACTTCTTTCAAGACACTCCTCCCACCACCTCCTACTGCAAGGGCTTGGTTCCAGTGTCCAACGGGAAGGTACTGCAGCCAACAAACACACCTTATGTCAAAAGCATCAGGACACTGCCCCCACCTAGCAAACCACAGGCAGGGAACTGCTAGCAGCATCAGAGAAATTTGTGACATATGCTATAAATCATGGCCATAAAATATAGGCAGTACAAATAATAGAGTAAAAAAGGCAGAAAGGAAATTCCTGCTGTAACAGCTATAGCACAACCAGAGCAGAAGCTGACTCCTTTTCTCACCTGATTGTGCACTGCAGACACCACTAAACTTACATTAAATCTCTGCTGAAAGAAACACACGACTGCTATGAATACTGCCAGCTGGCAATGTTCCTGTAGAGGGCCACTGTCTGGCAATCACATCGGAGAGATGTGGTCCAGAGATGGAACAGAAAGGAACTTATACCCAGTTTTCTCAGGGAGGTGTGTGTGATTCCTCCTGCCTGTGCGTTTTGAGGGTGCTCTTACATTTGTTTATGTTTTAAGTCCCTCCAGGGTGACACTGAAATAGGAGAACAAATGACTGAGTAGGAGAGATTTACCTGAACAGGACACCAAAACTTTGTGATGTTTGAACTAGATATAGTAGAGTGAAGTCTGGATATGGCTTAATGCACAGTTCCCCTTGTCTGACACCTCCAGAAAAGCCAAAAACAAACATGTGACAGAAGAGCAAGATGCTAACACTGAAGACAGAAAGAAACCAGAAAACAATCAAGAAATGAGGAAAAGCCCCTGATGGCTTACAGGAATGAAGGCAATTAAAAAAAAAAAAAAAGGAGGGAGGGAGGGAGAGAGAGAGCACAAATTTAACTTAATTTCTTTACTTGAAGAGCTTTTCCAACAAAAGAAGATAGAGAATATGGTGAGGGTGAAATGATGAATGAAGGAGTGCAGAAACAGGAGAAACAGGTTCAGTATGTTTCCTCTACTCTGTATTTACACCAGGCTTTCTGGAAAGATTGACCATGTTGCTGATGTACAGGTAAGAAAGACACAAACCAAAAGCATTCCTGTACCTTGCTGGGAAATTCATTATTGAAAGGCTAACTCATTGCACAGTGTTTTTCCATGTGATTGGTTTCCACCTCAGACAGGCCATACAGCTTGCAGAAGCATCTGCTGGGATACGTCTCCAAACTGTGGGCTCACAACACCACGTCTGCACGTTTCCTCAGGCACATCCAGCCAGCACTCCTTCACACACAGAGTCTTGAATTACATCCACCTTGGCCAGGAAGGCACTCCCTGAATATTTTCTTGTAATTATCAGTCATAGCTAGAACCTGATCTCCTGTAGCTGCCAACTAACTATCAACTGGGATTTACATATCAAGAGGTGCAAAAGGTAGTCTGGAAAGCAAGGGAGAGGCCAGCTGTGGCTTCTACAAACACTCAGTGATTCAATCACACTTGTGCTGTGAACTCAATGAAAAAAGGAAGAATTTGGGCTCAGGATTGTAAACCATGGCAGCTAATTCATCACAAAACTGATCATGTGTGCATATGAACAGCAGGTTACCACCACCTCAGTCTTAATTATATGAGCTGCCTCCCACACGATAGCAACTGACAAGGCCATGGCAAACTGACCTTTTCATAAAATGCAATTAAAACAAAACAAAAGTAGGAGGAGCATGGCTTAAGCATCTACCTATGATGTGCAGCTGCTATTTGCACAGCAAGCTCTGCTCACTGCCACCAGGCCTCATCTTTGATCACAGCAGCTGTTTCCACCTGCTCATTCCTGCCGTAGCCATCCTGCTGTCTGAGCCCATCTCTGAAGAACCTCCCTATCTAACCTATCCCCAGCACACCTTTTCCAATCTGGTCAGACAAATTTGGCTATTACAGCAAGTAAAAACAACAAAGAAAATCAACCTGGAATTTGTTCAGTTTTGAATGGAACATATGGTCTTCTCATCCCCTTTTTGTGGTTAATCACAGTTGACCAGTTTCTAAGCAAGAATACAACTTCCCTCACAGCATTGCATTCCTGAAGTCACATAGTTATTGTTTTCTAATTCTAGAGTATGAAAAAAAAATTCAATTTGATGGTCACTTACTGTAAGGACCCACACAATATTCTCATACAGTATTTCTGTAACTCAGGGTTCTTCCAAGTACCAGTGCAAGATACCTTGCAGAGCGTCCATTTTAGTTGCACATAATGCTCCCTTTCCCTCAAATCAAGTGCAAACCTCATAAACCAGTCAGCAAGGCTCCAGCCAGAGAGACTCCAGTCACCATGGACTTCACAGCTGACTGACTCAACAGCTCAAGTTTCAGTTCAGAAAACCTCTGAGGTGTAGAACCTGTCCTGCAGCACAGTCCTAAGTCTTCTGTAGAGAACCATAAACACTATTTGCCATGAAAAAGGCTGCCTCAAAAAGTCTAGAAGTGTTTTCCTGACAGCCATCATTAAATCAAGATTGGTGTTTGCTTGCTATTCAGCATGAAGGAGGCAGAGGGAAATGACAATCTACTGAAAACACTTGAACAAATGGAACAAGTTAGTTTTTAATTCCCACAGGTTTTAGTGCAGTGTAACACATTTCCTAGCCTCTTAACAAAAACACCAGATTCTCAAAATTATTTCCATTTAAGAACCCGTTGGTAATCACTGCATTTACTGTAGTGCAATAATGCTGTTAGAATAAATGAAGCTTTGAAAGCTTCTGCTTTGAAGCCTCAGAGGATGTACTTTAGCACCAATGACCAGACCCCACAGTGACTGGCTGCTGTGCTGCAGGTGACTGACAATATTCAGAAATGGTTAATTCTATTTATTTACTTCAAATGACTTAATAATCTTTTATACACCTTTCAAAAGTTCAAATTTTGTATTTTTCCCATGCAAACCAGAGATCAGGCACACAACCCAAACTGCCCATGGTCATTTATCACACCAGTGAGCATTAAGTGGCTCCAGCTGCTGCCACCTCTGTGCTCAGGACATGTGAATAGGCACTCTCAACTGTCCCTGCCTTCAGCCATGTTAATGGAAACTCTATTTAATCACAGGACATAGGTATCAACAAGAGTTCTGAACCCAATGTTTCCTACTCACCAGGTTGTGACCTCTCTTAATAGCCCATACCTGCTCTGACATCTGAAGTGAATCTCAAGAGAGGTGCTAAAAGCACTTCATGGCACCATACCGTCCACACTCCTTCCCCTGCTCTTTCTGCGTTTTACTGTTTGCATAGACACTATATTACAAATAAACAGAAAATTAATTATTCAGCTTCTAATTCCCATTGCATGTTGATGTTTATGTAATTGAAAACCATATAATTACTTTATGTTTCAACATCCCTCATAAATATGGATTTTTTAACACAATCCTTTACAGCAAATTAGCACCAAAAAATCTGGTAATGTGAGATGGGAGCATGAGTTACTTTGGCAAGCTCAGGGAACAGAAGACTAAATACTGGTGCAATGTCTCTCATCACTTCACAATTTTCAGCAGGCAGAAGAAAATCTGCTGCAGTTCCTAGCTTTGCTAGGAAGCCTGATCAGACTCTGGGACATAGGTTTTAATGCAAGAGCAGCAAAGAAGGAAAATCTAGAATTCAACAGCCTCATCCTTCACACATTTACAGGTACTGAAATGCTTGGCTGAGGATGAATCTCAGCTTAATCTAAAGCCTGGCAAGAAACTTCCTTTTTCATGATAATCCACTTACTTATCAAGTTTCATTTGCTAGTTTTAGATCAGGCAGTATGAAATACCTTTCTCTGGAACCCCAGCTGGCAACTTACTTGGGCCTTAAAGTCACCCTCAAGCAATTTGTGCTCCACAGTGAATACAGCACACTGGCATAGCAACCTAAGTGTGATCTACAATAAAGAAACAAATGCCTTTAGCTTCAACTGCAGAAAGCTAATGCTTTTATTCTTGTTGAGCAAATAGCAGCAAAACTTCTCAGCAGAGCTTGGTAACTCTGCTCTAGAGGACTGTCTACACTGAAAACATACTGCTTTAGGTCAATCACCTAACTGGCTATAGCAGACACTTTTACACCTGGTCATGTTGGCTTTGCTTGTGGCTTTACCTTTGAAAAAGAACACACATAGAAGCTCTGAGAGAGCCCACATGTCACAAATTATTCCCAGATATAACTGAAGTTGTGAAAAGATACAGATTTTAACCACATGCAAAACTAGTTACAGCTGGGGACAAAATTGCAGCCTGACATTTTAGGAGCCACATCTTCCAACTTTACTGCTGGCAGCTGCAGAGGGAAAAAAACAAACCAAACTAAAATTAAAAACCTACCCCTAAGTCTGACACTCACGTAGATGGGATTTGTTTTCCCACATGCACACAGGTATAAGCCACAAAACTGGTCTTCTTACCAATTCCACTGCTGCACAAAAAAACCAATCCTAAAAAGAAAGGAACAGTGGTGCTCTCTGCACAAGTTTCAGTGCAAAGTGCTGAGTGAAGGCACCTTCCTCAATAGTTCATCTTGGGAAATCATTTCTAACCAGTGGTTAGAACAGACACAACAATGCCAGAACAAGATTAATGAAGGCTCTGAAGCATAAATTAACCTCACATTTTTTGCTGACCTGGTTAATGCACACAGGTTTCAAAGCTAGATTTAGGCTAAAGCATTATTACTTACCTGAGATTAATGTCAATAATCAGGCTAAACAGCAAGGTTTAAATAAAAGTGCAGGGTTGATGGGGCCAGACCTGGTGGGAGAGCCATGCAGACCAGCTCCCAGCTGGGCTCAAAAGTAGAATTACAGGTTGGGGCAGGCCAGTTTGATGAATGAGGGTTAGAATGTGAAACTGAGGAGACAGCCAAGCTAACTCCCACTCTGCTAGCAAGAGCATCTCTTCAGTACTTAGCCCAGGAAACCTTTGCTGAGGCTCTTCCATAACATGTGTTTGCTATGACAACTTCCCATTTCCAACAAAACCCAAGTTGTCCCTGTGCTGAAACTGCACTAACAAAACGTTTCACTTTAAATACAAATGCTAGAACCATTTTCTACAGTAACTGCAGAAAATGCACTTGGTCACCTTACCTGTAACTGATTTTGTTTCATAGCAAGTCAAAGATCAACATCTGTGCCTTTTATTTGGATTCCCTCCAATGACAGCAAGAAGACTTGGGTCTGGCACCTACAGTCCAGCAACAGGAGCCTTTGCACAATTAAATCACACTGACATAAATGAAAAGTTAATGCAATTCAGCAGCCAGGACATGGCATCACATGCCAATACATACAGTGTATTTCAAACACCAACATGATGTTATAAACTTGTGGAAAATCTATTTCACAGGAATTTATTTATTTTTACTTGTGAGAGCTCAAGAGATAATTTCATGAGCCTCAGGGTCAATGGGGGGAAGAATGTTCTTTATTTCACACTTGTCTTCTTCAAGTGTAACATTTTATAACCTGTTTTTGAAGTTTTGAAGCACAGGCAATGAAACTGGATATCCATGTCATCACCTCTTTCTGGAACTTTTAATTAGACATAAATGCCACAAGTGAAGGTAAGAATATCTGGATGCAATTGTTCAGGTCATATTTCATCTCTGCACAGGTGAGAAGACTCCATGCCTTTTCAGGCTCAAATCCCAGCTCTTCTCATCAGCCACTTGATGAAAGTAAAAGTATTGCTAATCCCTGCACCTCCTATTTTTGTAAGTAGCCTGAGAACTGCAATTTCAATTCCAGCAACAAAAAAACCAACCAACCAACTAACAAAAATTAAAAATCATGGTATTACAATAAAAGTTCAACGAGGCACTCCAGTGAGACCAGCACTTCTATGATGGGAGTAAGCTGTGCCTTGAGGGAAGGCATTCTGAAGTTCATCTATCTACAGAACATACTTAACACAAGCTGGAGGCACAACAGTAGTTCTCCATCCTTACTATCTCCAAGAAACTGCTTTCAGGTTAAGATGATTGTTGCCAGATCCTATTTTTCTTCCCTATTATCCCTGATAAAGCTGTTGGTAAACACAGTTACTCTCAGTAGCACAACATCCATCCAAGATTTGACCTAGATCATAAAACTGATTTTTATAGTAGTCATCATCTGCTGGTAACTTTGAGCATCAAAGGTGGACTGAGCAGGAGATCAGGTGAAGAGTCTGGACACCTCCCAGATATAGAAATACCTTTTTAAGGAAATTTGTTGTCCATTTGAAGACTTGAAGTCATTGCTTGTCTATTGCCACATTAGGCTATAGCTTAATAGAACATCTGCTCTCCAAACAGGGGCAGCGTAACATTTTGGCAGCGTATCTTTTATTATTCTGCCAAAATGACAGGCCAAAGTGCCTGTAGAAGCAACATGCTGGTCTACAAGGAGATGATTCCTCAGCTGCATCTGCCTCTTCTGCAACAAAACCTTGTCATACCCACATGCTCAGGGAGCTGAGAGATGTAGCAACACAAATCCACTTGTACCAGCTGTCTGGACCTCTCCCTGAGCTCCCCACATCTATTTTATACTGCTTTAATTCCAAAGCATCCATGCACAGTGAAGTAAGAGTTCCTCTCTTGATCCCACTCAGAAGTTACCATGCTTCTGAATGAGTCTGGGCCCATCTACAGCAATGCACTAATACAGGGGGTTTATCAGCTGTTCTTATCAAGTGATCAACAATCCATTTTACAAATGATGGCCTGGCCAGGAAGACAGCACAGACCACAGAGTCCATGTGCTGTCAAAAGTAATGCACAGATGAAGTCACCAGTCACCTGAAAGGTCAGTACCAACTACAGGAACACCTGCCTCCTGTAGTCACCTTACCTTTTAGTCTCCAAGCAGATGGATCCATTTTTTTCTTGACAAGAACCTTTTCAAATAAATAATCTTTTCAGAAGAAAAAAAGGGAAAGAAGAGAAAGTGTGGATTCAGGGAATGGAGGAACATAGGAAAGAAAAAATTCACAGCTAACAAAACTATTTCCATCTAGCATGTATTACAGAAGAAGGATATTAGAGAGCTAAATATGGTCAGGCAAAGCCTTCATTTAATAAAACATTCGGTGACATTTTATTTGTATCCTTCCTTATGTTTCTGCTTCTATTCAGTCTGCCTCTGAGTATTAAATTCCTGCTGCAGGCTGAATCCAGGCTAAGATTATGCACAATAATTGCAAGTTGAGCTTCAGTTTACAGACTGAGACAATAATGAGTCAGAGAGACTCAATAAAAGGAAATGTATACAGACAGGATCAGACTACAAAGCCTTGGGATGTCTAAGTAATACCACAGCATTTGGGAATTTCAGAATTTCAATTTACCACGTGCAAAGGGCTGGTTACAAGCTCCACACAGAGTGGGATGTTCTGAGAGCTATTTGTGTTTCATAAATTAGGTTTTGTGGTATTTCATTGAAATTTAGAGTACATCTGTTCTACTTAGGTGTCAGTTCTGAAACCCACTTGGCATTGCAACTCAATCATGCAAACATTAGCAGTGGCCTTAGTGCTTACCTCTACAGTCAGCCCACTTCCAGCTTTGCCTATAACTCAAAAAAACCCCTAATGCAAATTCAATGAAAAGATATGAAAAAATAAAAGGAGGAAGTATCCACATGTACAGCAGTGAACATTACCAACTACACAAGACAGGAATTAGCTTCTGAACACTTGCAAAACATTTGTTTTATAACTTGACCACAATGGCACTGTTTACAAACAGCTGCAGAGCTAGAATTTCAGGAATATTAGTGAAGTCAAGAGCCTCTCTTTACAGCAGCAGAGTGAATACAGACTAGCAGCAAAAAAACTCCCTTTCCTAGGCAACAGGGTTAAAGCTAGTAAAGGTATTTAGCAACTTAGAAAGAAAAGAAAGGCCATGAAAGAAAAATGAGTTTGAATTAAACTACCCAATATGCTTTTGTTAGTGTTATAGTCTTCTAAACTAAAAGTACAAAATGGAGGAGAAGCAGCACTACGAGGACATATTTAGATTTAAAAAACCTCAAACCAGTTAAGAAAATAAATTAAACACAGTCCTAGAACTGAACAAATTTACATGGTTGTTGGAAGATACTGAGAAGGAGTAACTCCTTTCCAACTGAGTGGATGCCTGTCACAGAAAAGGAAATCCCCCCAGCAACAGACAGGTCTGAAGACTACACCCAGAGTAGATGCAAGGAATGATTAAGATTAACACTGTCAGCTGAATAGAGGCATAGGAGAAAAGTGTTTGGAGGAGAGAAACTTTCCTCTGAATTGAGATCAATTAAACACAGAAGAGGAGCAGAAATTTCTAATCAGTGCTGGTGTTGTTAAACCTGGAGTAACTCCCTAGAAAGAAAAATTCATAAGTAATTCATATATTTGACTGATGTGGATAATCCAAGCAATTATATCCTCCATCCAATCCCAAGACTCAAGCACATACTTTGATGAATACATCACATTCCAGTGTAAGGGAAATATTTTGCCGTGCTACTTGGCTGCTGGAAAACTGAGATGACCGAAGTATAGCTGGGGTGGGATTAAAACAATAGGTCTGAAGTTTATCATGGCAGCAGCAAGAGCTACAGATAACTTCTGTCAGGACTAGAGAAGAATTCTTTGACTTGCTGCTAAATTGGCACTTTTTAATCTGACACTTTCTTCATGACATACAAACCTTTGTAAGATACACAACACTCAGTTACAAGTAGTAAGGAGAAAGGAGGGCAGGAACATCCCAACATCCTCCAAAATTTGATCTTCTTCTCATTTTCACAATTAACCACAGGGCCCTCCCTCCTCTCAAATGAATCTGTTCTTATTTGTGACTAAAATTAAATTTTATAAATGCACAGCTTCGGGTTCATCTCAAATTGCAGCACACTGGCAAAGCAGTTACTCATCGAGGGTGGCACATTTTGAAGGGTTCCAAGACAAAGCTGGGTCAATATGTTTTCCAGTAGGAGGCCACATTCCTGTTTTCCTAGTCTGCAGAGTGACCCTTCTTGACTGAAAGGATCCTTATGCACGGAGGAGTATCTGACACAAACCAAACTGATGTGCTGCTGGAGCTTTCCAGTAATGACAGCAGGATCAAGGAGGCCTTTGAAGTTCATGGAAGAGCACGAAGAGGTGATAATTTAAAAAGCTTGTCAGTATACCCAAGAGTAGAAGCAGAGCAAAGTATCAATTAATAATTCACACTTCTACTTCCCATGTTATCATGGTATCTCAAAACACTTTGCAAACATTGATTAAGTCTAATGGCATGCCCCTGAAGCAGACAAGCACTGACAAAGCTCTATTCCTACCAGCCAGGATGGCACTCTGGGAGCATTTCCTCTAGCTGATCTATGCCCTCTCTTCCCATCTGGTAAATGGTGATAACGACACTATCATGCAGTGGTTCAGAAGCTTAGTGACTTCTAAATCAACACATTTACAGATAGAAAAAGAGCACACAAGGACAATCTCATATGTCAGATTACACTCAGTTACACTGAAATAAAGCTACCACATTTGACATAACAGAGCCAGTGGGAAGAAACCTCTCTATCTTCATTTTATAACACCCTACAGATTTGCCTTGCTCTGTCCCTAAGTACCTAGAGCACTCGAGTTCTAGTTAATGACCAGGATTCTTGGGTACTGTGTTAACATGAACACATTGTAATTACAGTAATTGGATCTGCTGTAGAAAGAATTGTGAGAAATTAAAGACTGTCCACAAAAGCCTCTAATTCCCAATGAACACAAAGTAGTTGCTGTGTTTGCAAGCCAGGACAGA
Organism: Notiomystis cincta; assembly: GCA_013398075.1. Taxonomy (NCBI): domain Eukaryota; kingdom Metazoa; phylum Chordata; class Aves; order Passeriformes; family Notiomystidae; genus Notiomystis; species Notiomystis cincta. Next base: position 26,988 of record VZRX01000526.1, on the reverse strand, counting down.
CATACCCATTCCAGAGGGAATGGTCATTTACATTTAGATGGGAAGTTGAACACGTTACACTGTTTTAATCCTGGCTTTGAAAGACAGGTACCCACACACTGTCCACTTACAGATGGTGAAACAGCAGTTCAGGGAGACTCTGAGCTGCCAGAGGGAAAAGCCAATTACACAGGCTTCCCCATAACCAGCATTTCACTTTGAGAACTCCTCATTCTCAACCCAATACTTGTACTTTTTTTTTTTTTTTTCAAATTAGCCCACAACCATGGCTGTTCTCCTAATGGAGGGAGTTCCTCCTTCCTTGTTTGGGCCTCTTTCACACATATAACCAGAAAGAATTACTTTGCTTAACCCTCTTACTAATCTAACATTTCCAGAAGGACCAAATATGAAGACAAAAGTAACAGCTTCATGAAATACAGCTGTTTTCTTCTCTTGAGCCTGACAGTCAGTTCCAAAAGCAGATTGTCATGACAACAAATAACCTGGAGGCAATCCAGCCAATTAATCTGCAGAGGAAGCAGTCATCCCAACCTAGGAGAATAGCACTGCTGCTTTAAGCTTCAGAAACAAAAAGCAAAAAACCCCTTACCAGCCACATCATTAATCTGATTAGACTGCTAGACTGCCTTAGAGCTGCAGTGAAGAACAGTCCAGCCCTGGGCACACCTAGGCCCTTGGCAGCCCTTTCATCCCGCTCCCGACAGAGAGCAGGGGCAGGCCAGACCCTCTCCTAGGCTCTGATCTGAGCAGAACTATGTTCCCAGGCTGTAGCTCAGCAAGCAGAAGAGTTACCAAGATGACCCCTCCAACCTCTACATGTGGAGTCAAGGAAAGAGTTCATAGGTTAGGCACAAGTATGACACAGACAAGACTGTCACACACCACTGCTATAAACCCTGTTCTGTTGGCATTGCTGTTGAGTGTTTTTCTTCTTCCTCTGTGAATTGTCAAGAATATTTATCAGCATCTTAAGCTCAGGATTATTTTCTTTTCCACAAAAGATTAATTGATCACTCCAGGTAGATATTGAAGTAATTCGCGTTCAATTTCACTAATTATTTCTTCCTTTATACCCTGCTTTATCTCTCTTCATCTGTCCTGCTTTCTGCAGGCTGAAGCACATCACATCTCCCCTGAAAATATCCACTGTCTCCCGTAATTTTTCTACTCTGGTCTCTTGGTAGTAACTCAGACATTAAAATGTTTAGCAGCAGATGTTTGTTAACCTCAAGTCATTCATATGTACTTCATGTTTTATAAAATACTGTGGTATTAAGTTACAGAAAACAAAACTGAGAAGCTCTACCTGTAGACTTATATGATAGGTTAAAAAGTATAAAAATGTCAAAGACTGTGTTTTGAGTTTCTCCAAAGACTTAATACACAACAACTTTCAAATAAAAATTTTCTTCCCTGTCTTCAGGGGAAGAGTATGAATAAATGCTTGCAGTGTAGACCTGTCCTGCAGTTAAACATGTCTTTCAGAAGGTAACTGAGCAAAAAAGATCTAAAGTTTTAGGCATACAGAAGATTTACTCATCTGGTAAACAGACATTCACTTCCAACTGATGTTTTACTATTGATCCCCCTGGGTCCAATCCATCTCCCAGAAGTACTAAATGGATTCCCAGCAGCTTCAGTGAGCACTGGATCACAGACTACAGGCACTTGCTGCAAAAAGATGTTTTTACTAACCTGAAAAAGATACCAGTCTTTCTCTGAGCCCTGAGAATGCAATGTATTCATGTGCACACTCTACACATTTCCCTCTCACTGTCTGCAGCGCTAGCCAACACAGAGCAAGCCAACAGAATCATCCTTTCTGCTGAGCCTGTTCTCAGTTCATTTGAGCTGGTATAGTAGTGAAGAATGGAACAACCCCCTTGTGCCTACCTTGAGAGCTTTCACAGCTTTCTTCATCGCTGTTGTCCTGGCAGTTATTTTGACTGTCGCACACAAAGCTTTTATCAATGCAAAGACCATTTTTACAGTGGAATCGGGCAGTAGAGCAAAGCAAGGGATTTGCTGCTGCAAAAAGAGAAAGTGAGAGCTTTCATTAGGAATTCTCTTGCCCAGGCAGTTAAACAGCTGATAAGCATCAACCACAGGTCACAACTCAACAGCTGGTAAATTCGCTGGGTATGTGGGAGTAACCTGGCAATCAAACCAGCCCTGGCTCTCTAACCAGGGAGAGCTGAAACTTCTAATCTATGCAAGATTCATTACAATTAGCAGAGATTGAGCCCACCCACAGTTGTGATAAGCCTTCTGTTCATTTTCATGAGAGCCCAATCATGATCACTGTTCCACATTTGCTCACACTGAAGACATATGGAGGGTAGAACTGCCTGCCATAAACACTGCCTGTTGATCCCCTTTACAGAAGACTCAGTTTAGTTGAAGTTTCATGTTATAAGACAACAATTCTGACTGAGAACTGCCAGGCAATGGCTTATTTACCTCTGCTTTCTGTTCCCCATTCTCCTCACTGTCTTGAATTGATACAATGGCAATGTTGAAATCTCTCAGCCTTTCATTGTTTGAATTTCAACTCCTTTTTAAGGAACAGTGTTTGCACCCTTCATATACATCATATATAACCTTATCCTTCAACACAGTCATTGCTTAGCTGAGATATGCATAATTTAGCTGGTTTTAATATCTACTCATAAATCAATCTCTGTCCCTTATTCATTTTTGGCATTCTTCTCTGAACTCTGAACAGCTTTTGCTAATGGAGTGACTGAAACAGAATGCAACTTTCCAATTGAAAATCTTAAAAAGGCTGCTTAGATGTCTTATCTACTTCAAACTGCTTCTCTGCCACAATAACAAAGGGGATTACAGTTTCCAAATACAAACTGGCTTCCATTTTTTATTCTTTAATGTAAGAGATACATTTAAGGAGTTTTTAATAAATAAATAAAACTCTAAAGTCTGCCCTGCATATAACCTGCAGGACATATAACATTCTCAATTTCTCCAACTCCCCAAGAGCATGTTTAGCATGAACACACTAAAGCTCCTTTGGTTTGAAACTGCTGCACACTTGCACACCACACTGATTTTTGAAGTCACCCTAGAACCTACGTGGCTGTTCCTCTTCACAGGCTGTGACTGGACAGTCAGACATGCTAGAAAACACCAAGTGCTCCACTGGCATAGGACATGAGCAGCATGCTATCCATCATCTGTAAGGTCCCACTAGAGCTACACACTACAAGCTCACAGGAAATAATGTCATTCCTAATGAACTCCATAAGCTGGTGCACTTTCAGTTGAGACCTGACACTTGTCAGTCCACCACCTCGAGGATATTCAAAGCACTTTTGTCAAAACTTATTTCTAGTCCACTTGTTCAAGTGTAACCCAGAGTAATTTCCTTAGCCTTCAATGCTTCTCTGGCTTCACTTGCTCACAGAAGTTCTGACTCCCTGCCACAGTCCCACAGTCCTTGCAGGGCCCAAACCAGACTCTCCAGGACAACAACAGATGCCACCTTAAGAGAGGTTCATGCTGTGGGGGAAAGCACACCCATGCCAACAAGAAAGGCAAGTCCTCCATGAAGCAGACAGTGATAGATCACTGTAAAGATTGCCCTTTTTGTTATCTTTGAAAGCTGCTGTCTGTTGTCCTCCTCCTGACCTTTAAAAGTCATTGAAAACAAAACCTCGGCATGCCTCTGACAGGAGAATGAGCAAGTATTTTGCTGCAAGCTTTCACCTAGAGACCCATGCTTTTACCAGCTCTTGATAGAAACAACAGAGCTGCTGGATACAACATAACTTTTCACCACTGCTATGATTTATCCCTACTATACTTAGAGATAAAAATGGATCTGTGCAGCCCCATGCAGAGGGTTTAGCCCAAAACAAGCAGTTCTTCAGATCATCTCTCTGCTACAACTTCCCTGCTGCTGTGCATTGGCAGGCATGTCTGGCTTCAAGAACCTGCCTCTCCTTCCAAGAACCTGTTTCACTAAATATGCCATTATTTGCTTTTTTTGTTGTTTGAGAACATGTATAAGCAGAGAAACCTAGATGTGCTGATGGCCAAATACATCATATTCTTCAGTGACAAGAAACAGGCAAATAAAAATGGAACAATTCAAGTTATACTTAATATTTGTCCCATTTGAGTTCAGAGAATGCTTTTGAAGCAAACATGCAGCTTAAAACTCATTTCAGGGGCTTGAAGTATCATATGGGCATTATATACAAACCAAGACTGAGATGGACTTAAAAAATCCCCCAGGCAGACTCATTAATGAAGTGAAAAGCCAAGGATCACCTGAGTGGTAAATGACAGGGAGAATATTTGACTCAGAAACTGAAGGCTACTGAATGTTTCCCTTCTAAGTAGCATCAATTAGTTGAAACAAGCAGCAGTGCCCTCACTTGCAAGCAGGCTCCCACTTACTGCAGTTCTCCTCATCGCTGCCGTCGGGACAGTCCTCGAAGCCGTTGCAGCGGAAGCGGCCAATGATGCAGTGGATCCCACTGGCACAGGGGAAGAACGTGGCACCACATTTGGATTTGGCTTTTGCTGCAAGAAGAGACAGAAGTGGGCAGAGGTGAGGGAAACAACTCACAATGCTTAGAGATCCTGTTGTAGCAGTACAGTTAAAGGTGCTCTATGCAGCGCTGTTGGCACAGATGTGAGGTGTCTCCCAAGCAAATTAGTGGTGTTGTTAGAATAAGAAACACAAGACACCCTCATAAAAATATTTTTCAAGCTGCAAACTCAAATTAAGACTGTCTTTATTCAACAAGATTTATATAAAACTGGGTGCAAAAGGACCACTGTATCTCCTGCTGCAGTTATTCAGGACAGAAACAACATCTATTTCATAGTACCAGCACAGCTATTCATAAAACATTAAATACTAACAATAGCATCAAAATGTGTTTAACACATGATTATAGAATCTCATTATGATCTCAAGTACTACATATTTTTTACTTTACTGCACAGCAACTCTTCATAGCAAGAAGAGAACACTGCCCTCAGCCAGAGTAATGCAGATGGTTCCCCCATGATGCTCAAGGCAAGCACCAGTTAAGTCCTGTGGTATCACCAGCCTAGAACAAAACAACTCCCAACATAAAAAACAATTTTACAAGACAAACAGTTGCATTTTTGGTTTCTCAAAATATCTCATACTTGTGGACCACATCACAGAACACTGAACTCTTCAAGGAAGGCCACTGCAAAGCAAAGGCAGTCTCTGCAGGAAGGTGTGTATGGTGCAGTGTGGTAATGCCACTGATGGGAGAACACCAGAAAAGAAGCCAGATCCAGAGCTTACTGGCCTTTTAAGCAAACGTTTCCTACTCCTACACCAAATCTACCAGATGTGCTTACAACTCACAGGTTTTGAAATGTGACAGATCTGGGTATCACAGCAAGAGGCAAGTTTTATAATGGGGCCCTATGGCACACCAATACACCAACTTGCACAATTTTACAAGGCCAGGACAAGGTCAGGGACTATCAGTGTGCAGACAAAAACCCCCATATATCTAATAGGGATAAACAGCATTAATTTGGAAGGAATCCTCTCTTCCAGGATTAACTACTAAGTACAGCTGTAGCAAAGCCTTCTTCCATCACTCAACTACATGTAAAGAGCATGTAAATTGTTTTAAACCTCAACTACAGTAATTCTCACTTGATTTAGCGTCCTCCAAAATCAAATTCCTGGAGTTCCTCTCTTACATGTTTTTCTTCATTATTAGTAGTTTTCAATTAGGATTGTAAGTACAAAATAAGATGTATCACTAAATTTCATGTAGTCAACTACCCCTTTTTCTGAAGAGTATCCAAAGTCCACTTGGGGAAAAAAAACTGAGCCACTACTTTGCAGAAAAACAGATGATAAATTACCCTCAAGTAGCCACTGTGCTTCACACCTCTGGCAATAGAAAATCATCAGCAGAGACATTTGAGCCCCTGCAATTCTTCACATAGCTTCAAAGTGAAGCTTCTGTGTTAGGAGTTCTGAGACAGACTGATCTCAGCTAAATAATTCAGTAACCACAAGGTGTGAGGCACCATCATACTCCCAGTCGTTAAACAAAAACAGCAAAACAGCCTCAGCAACAGATTCAGTGTCATCAAAGCAAGCAGTCTATGTATTAATACACTAACAAGACAGCCAAGATGCTGCTGGAAGAGTGTGATAATAGCACATGTATGTGAAGAGGTGCCCAATGCTTCACATGTTGTGTTTTTTTTGTTGTTGTTTTCCTTTCTACAAAAGGTAACATCTTTTTGAAACCGTACAGTGGAATTACATTCCCCAAATCAAATGACTGCTTCCAGACAACTTCTTATTTCAGAGGTGTATTTTGAGCCAGAACAGTTCCAGAAGGGGACCAAAGGAGGAATTCCAAGAGCTTCAAGACGAGAATAAGAAAAAAGAAAAGGTGGAAGCAATGTCCTTTTGCCTCTGTTAACATTTACTGGATCTCATTTCTTCCAGCAGGTTTTCTCTGAAAATCTTGACAAATTAAGGCTTCAAAATTCTTTACTTCTAACATGGACCATTCTCTTACTCTTGTAGCCCTGACAGATTTCAGATGGTGACTTGTCAAAACCAGAGCCTCTGGCCCTCTGAAGAGGAGAGGTCATGTGCCTGCACGTTCCTCATCAGAGCCAGAAGTGGTGGTGAGCCCCTCAAGAGCCCCGTTTCAGGTATGACAGACAGGTCACAACAGCCTCGGCTGCTCTGGCCCTGAAGGGCACCAAGCACATCTGGGACATTACCCTGAGCTACCACAGTAAAGCCAGAAGTAATATTTAATGTTTGGCCACATCTGGGAGAAAACCATGCTGGAATAACCAGGAACAAGGTCAAGTTTCTGGAAAATGGACTCTTTCTTAAGTATAAAGCATACATATACCCCACCAAAAAAGAGGGAGAAACCATTAAGGACAATTATAAGTATTACTTAAGAAGTTATATAATGTTTAGTTAAACATTTTATCCTCAGACATTTTTTCTATCTTCTCCTCCTGGGACAGCAGCCAGAGAACAAGAAAATTCTGGTTTAGAATAACTGTTTATAAAAAAACCAAAACATAGTAGTAACCACAGACCAAAACCAAACAAGAAACTAAACACCTTCAAATTATCTCTATATTTCCCTTCTCTATAGTCCACTGATTTTATTTTTTTTTAACTGAAGCAAAGGAAAAAATAACAAACAAACCTCAAATGCAATTCTCTGTATTTGCAACAGACATGATATATACACAAACCAATCCTAATTCAAACTTAGACTTATATTAGAGACCCTAGAAATATAAAAGAGCATTTCAACCACCATGGTGATTCACTAGTCATGCAACTAGTCATGTACTAGACACAAGACTTGCTCCCAAACAGAATTCAGTTTTCCAAGGTCCAATTCCAGACACAAAATGCATTTTTCATATGCTGTACACAAATGCAGGAAAAACGAGAAACGAGTAACGACTTGGTCCAAGTCACATCCCCTGACTCTGGAGAACTCTACTGAAGGAATTTCAGTTTTACTCTCAATTTGACATCCTTCTTCTCCTCTAGCATAGTCTTCCCAAGGTTTCCTGGCAAATGTTTTTTGGTCACTGCTCATGAAGTTCCTATGGAAAGCACAATCATTTCTTACAGAGCAGAAACCCACCTTCCCATTCTGCAGGATCTCTGGAGATACCCTAAACACAAAGTGGCTATCACTACCTTTGGGTCTATGGCACCCTAACAAGTAACAGATACATATACCAGGATCATGACAGCCTATAGCACATTCAAGTCATGTGCTGCACTATCCCAGCATTCCTCTGCAATTCCAATTCCCATTAAATGACTGTTACACAAAGAGTTTGATTCTCCTTTGCTCATCATTGTGTCTTCTACTGCCCAGGTTTCAAGTTTTCAGGCAGATCTGTATGTGAGAAGCTTTATGTTTATCTAACAGCAGCTATCTATTTGGCTATTTCAGTGATTTTAGCCTTGATAAGCTTTCAAGGGCAGCATTGTCTTTGCAATCTATATTCTTCTCTGCTACGCTTGGTTGAAATGGGCTCAGGGTAATCAAGAATTACAGGGATATCAGGAAATGACAAAAGAGAAGTGAAAAAGGACATAGGCACATGTGGATTGTTTGACCTTCTTTACCCAAGATATTACTGCCAGCTAAAGAAAAGGGAAGGGAGGAAGTTGGCTGTTTTTAAAGGAACATGCAAGTCCCTCTGAACCCATGTCTCCAGAAAGGAAGAAACTGAGAGATCACACACTGGACAGGAAGGGGTGAAATACAGCAAGAAACCACAGAGCAATTTAAGAAACTGTGGCTAAAGAAAGGTTACTCAAATACAGATCCTGTCTGGATTCAATATAGCAAGTACAAAAAACACCCCCAAAAATTGCCATTCAACTAATTTGTGAACCTATGGCAGAAGGGAACAATTCACTTTGGTTCCACTCTTCATCTGTTACCTACTCATGGCAGAAGTGACCCAGGACTGGAAGATGAATGTGAACCAGTATTTACATTACACAAAAGGGAACTGCCATGGTATTTAAAAAGAGGTGTCAGTGAACTACCATGCACTTGAGGAGCCTCCTGTGACTCCATTACCCATGGGAAGAAATTGCTCTTCACTAAAATACTCTTCTCATCTCTTAAAATTCAAACACGAAGCAAATGGTGAAGATGGTGGCAGAGAGCTGCTGGCCACAGTACAAGCTTGCCAAATGTTCCCTCCAGGTTGCTTTGCTTAAGTTCAAAAAAACTATTTTGGCAGTTGTACGTGCGAGTGCGTGAAGTTGCTCCTTATGCTACACAGAACCCAATCCTCCCACCCTCTTCTTTCAAAGCTCTAAAAAAAATACCACCTTCCCATCAGGACCAGTAGTACACTCCACTGAGGATGTGACAGTTTGCAGGCAAGGCTCTACAGCAGAAACAGAAAAACATTTTGCTATCTTTAGGATCTCAAGTGTGAAACAGTACTATTTTAAAAAAAAAAGTGTAATCAGTTTTATTATTTCCCTGCAGAGATGCACAATGGCAGAGGAAAAGAAATCAGATTTGGCATACACTGTGTAAAACCTTACACAGTATATAGATAACCCTCTTGAATAAAAGCAATTTTGATACTCATGGCTACAATTACTTGGAACCTGACTAGAAGGCTACAACTGATCTGTGATGGGCAGGTGATTTTTCTTTCCATCAATGCAGCACAAAGACATTAAATGCATTCTTCAATTAACAGTATTAGCTGTAGTTTAACAAGACCAAGTGCAAGGTGCTGCACCTGGGTCGAGGAAAACCCTGGTGTCAAGACAGGCTGGAGGGTGAATGGACTGAGAGGAGCCCTGCAAGAAGGACTTGGGAATTCTGGTGGATGAGACTGGACATGACCCAGCAATGTGCACCTGCGGCCCAGAAAGCCAAATGCATCCTGGGCTGCATCCAAAGCAGTGCTGCCAACAGGGCAATGGAGGGAGTTCTGCCTCTTTACTCTGTCCTTGTGAGACCCCTGGAGTGCTGCATCCAGCTCTGGGGTTCTGAGCACAGAAGGGACACTGATCTGTTGGAGGGACTCCAGAGAATGCATCAGAGGGCTGGAGCACCTCCTATGAGACAAGGCTGAGAGCATCGGGATTGTTCAGCCTGGCAAAGAGAAGGCTCTGGGGTGACCTTACTGTGACCCTTCTGTAAGTGAAGGGGATCTACAAGAAAGCTGGAGAGTGACCATTTACAAGGCCATGTGGTGATAGGACTTAAACTGAAAGGAAGTAGTAGATTTAGATTGGAAACAAGGAATAAATTCTTTACTGTGAGGGAGGTGAGGCACTAGAACAGACTGCTTAGAGAAATTGCAGATGCCTCACCCCTGGAAGCGTTCAAGGCCATGTTGGATGGGATTCTGAGCAACCTGCTCTAGTGAAAGGTATCCCTGCACATGGAAGGAGGACTGGAACTAGATGATCTTTAAGGTCCTTTCCAACCCAAACCATTCTGTGATTCTATGACCTTTCCTGTAGAGCCAGCTAATCTACACCTCAAATGTTTCACAGCCAGTTATAGTGAACTGGGCACTAATTACTGCATGCAACATGCAAAGAGAGCACACAAGAGGCACCCCACACAACGTGCCCCATTGACAAGCCTATTTCCTTCTTTTAACCTTACAAATATTTCTGTTTTAAAATATTTCCCAATTATTTTGTAATCTGAAGTGAGGAAACAGAATGTAGCAGACACAAGAGCTGACGTTTTGTGACAACATACAGATAGAATTGAATTGCAGAGAACTTGAGCATCTTTGAACTCAAATTGTTGCCTTAGAACTTCTCCAAGCAGCAATCAAGCAAAGGAACTTTATGCTGCTTCACAGCTACACATCTCAACTCAACAACAGATAATGATTTATTCAGCTAATCAAAACTTGATTGCTTGCAAGCGACAAGTACAACTCTCCAGGCAGAAACCACTGCGTGCAGATGCTGCATTATCGCAAAGCCAATGGAACGTTCCTTACTTTGATAATGAACAGCCTGAAACTTCTCTGCTATTGTTAATTTAGGTAAGGGATGCCACAGCCACATCACAGAGCACTGTAAAACCAGATTCTTTTGATGAATGAATGGTGAGATGCAGCATTTCAGTAAAGGCTTTACATGAAGGACAAAGGTTTTAACTTTCATTTACAAAGAAGGATTGATCTGACAATATATAACACAAGCTGGATGGCACCAGGATATGGATTCCTGTCATCCCAAGAACTGATATAAACCCTAACCCTGTTAACAATTACAGTTATTTTGGGTTAGTTAATTGCTGTTTGGACCCTACAGTATTTTCAGTTCTGTTCCCAATAGGAAAGCCACTGCTACCTGCAGTCACTCAGCTGCCTCAGCACTGAAGGCAAATGCATCATTTGTTGGCTCACAGAGCTCTGGAACAGGGCTGTCTTGCAGAACAACACAGAGAAGTTTCACTTCCTCTACCTGCTTTTTCCTAGAAAAAAGCTAGCACTTGAGTAATATTTCCAGTATGAAATGCACCCAACAGTCCACTATGCCAGAACTTCTCCAATTCAAAACAAAACAACTATTTAATTTAATGAGTTATGATACAAAACACAGCCAACTGCAGAGCATTCATTGCACCTACAAAAAGCCCTTGGGTCACTCTTGCTTTTTCTCCCCGTTTAACAAGACAGGTGAAAGAGTTGCTATTCTTAAACTGCTAATGCAAACACAGAAAAAGAGCCTGAAATGTGTTTTATTTTAAAGGAAGTAATTTTATGGTTTTTTAAGTAGTGAAATTAGCCCAGTAGGAAGCATCAGAGGTTGCCTCCAATATAGTAAACTATCACCCACTTACATGAGTAATATTTACACTATAGTTAGCACTAAGAGGGAAAGGACAAGGCTGAAACGAAATAAAAAAAGCCACCAGTCTGCTGCCGTGAAGAGTAAACTGCTTCCTTCTAAAAAGGTGAAAAAAGAAAGCACTGCAGAGCTGAATTACTGTGAGTCAGTGGCCTTTACTTCTTGCCAGCCAGTAAGGGCCTAAAGGAATCTTTCATGGTCTACGAGTCCATGTTTTAGTCCTTCAAAATCACCACAAAGCAGAGATGTCAGAAGAGAGCACAGACAAAAACTCTGGCTTTCAGACATTCAGGAAAGCAGTTTCTCACTAAGAGAAGTATTTTAGATAAATAACCCAAACAATAGCATCATACTAAAGGACAAAGTAAGTACAGTTTCAGAGCTGTTAAGTTACTCAGGATGCAAACAGGCAGGGCAGAACATCACCCTTAAGGCACTTCAGCAGCACTGCTCCTCAGGAACATCTGTGTGTCTGATGGGCTACAATCCCACACTCCATTCTGGGATATTACCTACCTACTCTTTTTCTTTTAGCTGTGCCACTGATTCCATCCAACTGTTAAACCTGCCCAAGTCCAAGCTCTCCAACTGGGCTATTTACTGATCCCCATCAAGAGGATTAAATAATTAGCACCACAAACCCTCTTGATCTCCCTGCATAAAAAGCTTTCAAGCATAAGCAGCTATTGCACTTGCCCTTACTCATGTGTAATTGAGTTTCAAATGAAACATTTACCATGGTCACTTAATTACAAATCCTATTAAAACTACTAAGTGTTTGGTTGCTTAATCATGAGTAAAAACAAGAGCTAATTTCAGTTTGATATTCCAAGTTTGAAAGCTGTCTGAGTAAGTGGCAAAAAGATCAGCAGCTGCCTTACAGCATCTTCCCAATTAATGCAGATGCTAATTTCATGCATTGTTTAATATTCAGCTTTGCTTAAGAATTCTGATGGTTTTTACCTACCTGCAAGAAATATTCCAGGAGATGACAGGAAGCAGCAAAAAACACAGAAGGTGATTTAAAAGCACTCAGTGATTTTGAGATGTGACTAGAAGTCCAGAGGTCTTCCACACATATATTTTAAACTACTACAAAATATACAGCTACCTTTATTGACAAATTCCTAGTTTCCTGCTATATATTCTAGTTGCCCAGAAGAAGAAAAGAGGTATTAATTTCATTAGATTTTTACACAAATTACTACTGGGTTGTAAGTTAGAATGGGGGCAGCTTTGACTGCAGTGACCATGAGATGGTGGAATTCAAGATCCTGAGTGGAAGAAGTGGGCAATAACTAGAATTACAGCCTGGGCTACAGGAGAGCTAACTTTGGCATCCTCAAAGCCAAAGGAATCTGGAGGAGAATCCTATGAGTTACGGCCCTAGAAGGTAGGAGAGTCCAAGAGAGCTGGTTAATACTCAAGTAGCACTTCCTCCAACCTTGAGACTGTTTGATTTCTTATTCATAGGGATGCACCGAAGGGGGCAGGAGCATCCCTATGAATAAGAAATCAAGCAAAGAGGGCATGAATAAGGAAGGAGCTGCTGGCAAATCTCAAACAAAAAGAAATATTATGGAATGTGGAAAAGGGGACAAGCCACTTGGGAGGAACATAGGAACACTGTCAGAACCCTGTCTATACAGGGAAGTGACCAGAAGAGCTAAGGTTCACTTAGATTTAACTGGCAATGGGTGTCAAGGACACCCAGAAGGGCTTCTTCAAGTACATCAGTAGCAAAAGGAAGATCAGGGAAAATTTGAGTCCACCCATTTAGGAATGAGATGGGTGCCCTGGTCACAGAGAATACAAAGACTGAGATATTGAATGCCTTCTTTGCTTCAGTCTTTACTAAGGCCAGCCCTTGGGAATCCCAAATCATGGAGGCAAGAGAGAAAGTCTGGAGAAAAGCTGACTTTCCCTTGGCTGGGGAAAAACAGGTTAGACATCAGCCATAGCTGACATTCACAAATCCGTGAGCCCCAATGGGATGCACTATCATGTGTTGAGAGATGCTATTGCTAAGCCACTCTCTATCATCTCTGAAAGACCATGGAGAACGGGACAGGTACCTGAGGACTGGAGGAAAGCTGATGCCCCTCCACCTTGCCTTGGTGAGGCTGTGTAGGGAGTACTCTGCCCAGAACTAGTGCTGCTCAGAGAAGTACTCGAGTCCCCTTCTCTGGAGATACTAAAAANAAACAATAGCATCATACTAAAGGACAAAGTAAGTACAGTTTCAGAGCTGTTAAGTTACTCAGGATGCAAACAGGCAGGGCAGAACATCACCCTTAAGGCACTTCAGCAGCACTGCTCCTCAGGAACATCTGTGTGTCTGATGGGCTACAATCCCACACTCCATTCTGGGATATTACCTACCTACTCTTTTTCTTTTAGCTGTGCCACTGATTCCATCCAACTGTTAAACCTGCCCAAGTCCAAGCTCTCCAACTGGGCTATTTACTGATCCCCATCAAGAGGATTAAATAATTAGCACCACAAACCCTCTTGATCTCCCTGCATAAAAAGCTTTCAAGCATAAGCAGCTATTGCACTTGCCCTTACTCATGTGTAATTGAGTTTCAAATGAAACATTTACCATGGTCACTTAATTACAAATCCTATTAAAACTACTAAGTGTTTGGTTGCTTAATCATGAGTAAAAACAAGAGCTAATTTCAGTTTGATATTCCAAGTTTGAAAGCTGTCTGAGTAAGTGGCAAAAAGATCAGCAGCTGCCTTACAGCATCTTCCCAATTAATGCAGATGCTAATTTCATGCATTGTTTAATATTCAGCTTTGCTTAAGAATTCTGATGGTTTTTACCTACCTGCAAGAAATATTCCAGGAGATGACAGGAAGCAGCAAAAAACACAGAAGGTGATTTAAAAGCACTCAGTGATTTTGAGATGTGACTAGAAGTCCAGAGGTCTTCCACACATATATTTTAAACTACTACAAAATATACAGCTACCTTTATTGACAAATTCCTAGTTTCCTGCTATATATTCTAGTTGCCCAGAAGAAGAAAAGAGGTATTAATTTCATTAGATTTTTACACAAATTACTACTGGGTTGTAAGTTAGAATGGGGGCAGCTTTGACTGCAGTGACCATGAGATGGTGGAATTCAAGATCCTGAGTGGAAGAAGTGGGCAATAACTAGAATTACAGCCTGGGCTACAGGAGAGCTAACTTTGGCATCCTCAAAGCCAAAGGAATCTGGAGGAGAATCCTATGAGTTACGGCCCTAGAAGGTAGGAGAGTCCAAGAGAGCTGGTTAATTCTCAAGTAGCACTTCCTCCAACCTTGAGACTGTTTGATTTCTTATTCATAGGGATGCACCGAAGGGGGCAGGAGCATCCCTATGAATAAGAAATCAAGCAAAGAGGGCATGAATAAGGAAGGAGCTGCTGGCAAATCTCAAACAAAAAGAAATATTATGGAATGTGGAAAAGGGGACAAGCCACTTGGGAGGAACATAGGAACACTGTCAGAACCCTGTCTATACAGGGAAGTGACCAGAAGAGCTAAGGTTCACTTAGATGTAACTGGCAATGGGTGTCAAGGACACCCAGAAGGGCTTCTTCAAGTACATCAGTAGCAAAAGGAAGATCAGGGAAAATTTGAGTCCACCCATTTAGGAATGAGATGGGTGCCCTGGTCACAGAGAATACAAAGACTGAGATATTGAATGCCTTCTTTGCTTCAGTCTTTACTAAGGCCAGCCCTTGGGAATCCCAAATCATGGAGGCAAGAGAGAAAGTCTGGAGAAAAGCTGACTTTCCCTTGGCTGGGGAAAAACAGGTTAGACATCAGCCATAGCTGACATTCACAAATCCGTGAGCCCCAATGGGATGCACTATCATGTGTTGAGAGATGCTATTGCTAAGCCACTCTCTATCATCTCTGAAAGACCATGGAGAACGGGACAGGTACCTGAGGACTGGAGGAAAGCTGATGCCCCTCCACCTTGCCTTGGTGAGGCTGTGTAGGGAGTACTCTGCCCAGAACTAGTGCTGCTCAGAGAAGTACTCGAGTCCCCTTCTCTGGAGATACTAAAAAGCCTGAGCATGATCCTCTGCAATTGGCTGCAGGTGAACCTGCTTTAGCAAGGGGGTTTGACTATGACCTCAGAAACTGCTTCCCATGTCAGTCATTCTGTGATACTGGGATCCTGTGACTCCTCTTGTGCTCTCTGTAAGCATTTAAAATGCACTAGATGGAGATGTAGCGTAAGGCAGGGCAACACAAAGGCAGACTGCTAGTCCTGTTTACAAGGAAAGTCAATCTCTCAGATAATACTCTAAAAAAAATGCCACAACCCTCAGATTTCCACCTTTCACATAGATTTTAGCACTACTCAGAGCTATGGAGTACTCAATTTGCAGTACTTATACTGGTTATTTTAACATACTGCTTTTATATTTATGCCTTTACCTTGTTCACTGTGCCTGTATCACCCTCCACGCTCACAGGGGATCACAAAGCACTTCAAATCTGTCAGTATTTGACAGCTAGCTCTCTCTCTGTATCAACTGTTTGTCTGTCTTGGGACACATCCATTTGTAGCAGAAGCTTGTCATCACCTCCACAACTGCATAGACAATGACCAAAGTTCACAGCCACCTAAACCTCTGGCAAGTACTGTGACCCTTATCACAGACACTCCACACTTCCTAAAGTAGCAGATAGAGATTTGATGAATTAAAGACTACAAGTTCAGCTCTAATACATTTTAATTGTGTTACAATCTTGAGGTTGTAACAAAATCCTCAGATGTGTAAAAATAATTTTGATGCTAAAGTTCCCCTTTTAGGATTTTTTAGGTTTACGTATTTTTTTTAAGTGCCAGGTGACTAAATCACTTATTTGCAAATAAATAGCTAACGAACATTTATCTTCTCCAAAATGTAGTGAGCTTTGATATGAGACCACTTCACAGCTATTTAGCTCACACTACCTCTAAGCTGTTCACCAGCAAGACAGAAAACAACTTATCAGCAATGGGAACTTCTCAAAGATAAAATGCTCCTGGATATCAGCTACAGACTGCAGCAGCTGAGATGCCATCACCTTTACACATGATGTGGCAGTCCAAAAGCTTGTTGCAGGTATGCAATGCTGGATATTAATGCCAGGAATCTGTAAGCATATCTTGAAAATACCACCCTGCCCTTCATCTTCTACAGAGTTACCCTTGGTCTACACCTGGCTTCAAGTCATGCTTTAAGAATAATTTTCCGGGGCTACTGAATATTAATTCAAAGTCAGTAATCTTTACTGATGGGTAGGATTAGTCCTGCCCAAGTCCTGGCCCACTGCTGTATTTCTAGATCTCAACTGGTTTAGACAATCCCTTCTGAATGGGGCAGACATTTCTTTTTAACAAAACTCTGCATCTCGTTCTTCAGTGCACCGAGCTCTGCTTGTTGAACTGAAAGCCTACTATTTAACTAAGGATAGGAGCCAGAGTTACTTTGTGCCCTTTGTTCCTGTACATGAAAGCCCTTCATTACACTGACCCTGCTGCGTGGTTAAATCCAAGCAAAATGTCTTTGGCTGTAATAACTGTGCTATCATAATAAGCACTTATTAAACAGCTTATAAAGATTGCAGAACTCATTGTCTCTACAAGACTTTTTTTTCCTCTCTCTTTTCAAGTGGCTACTAAAGCTGGTTACTTATTCTTAAGCAGTGTGGAAGTCATTTTGACTGCTCTCACAGCAAACTGTAACCCAGTGTGTAGACACACATCTAAATTCAGACTGTCACCAGAATGATTTGAGTTAATAATGACCATTTAGCAATAAATTTTGCCTTTGCCTTCATTAAAACTTTGAGATTTACAAAGGGAAAAGCATGGACATATCATGTGTCTTAGTATATCAATTTGTGAGCTTTCTGTAGAGCAGACTCAAAGTGTGCTCTTGATTGAGGGCAAACACCATGATTTAAGTTTGTTGTTTGTTTTTGGTTTGTTTTTTTTTAAAGCGGTGAACAGCAACAAATCTAAAGGCTGCATTCTGAAATATACCCTACATCAAAGAGGCCAGGACAAGGCAGTCTGACAGTCCTCATTTGAGGCTTCCAAGCATATAACATGGCTTTGAAGCTGTTGCAGTCCCCACTCAATCCACCTCCTTTCTACTGCAGCCCATGACAGCAAGTGTAGGAGTTCTTGCACTCAAGAGCTTCTCCAATGACAGACCAACTTCCTCAGACATGACTTTGGTTTCAATGTGATTTTTTTCTTTTTAAAATACTTTCCAGCCCTCAGATGCAGTTGTTTAAAAACTACCTCTTTTGTAGAAACTGAATGTAATTAAGTCAGTCAAAATTCCCCTGAAGAAAATCTAGCTAATCTGCCTTTCTTCTCCAATAGTTCCAGCTTCCCAAATGAAAGCGCTTAGAGCACAGGACAATATTCTTCACACGACCTAGGAAACCTGGGCTACTAATTGCAGAGGGTGGGGTTCATTTGACACTGTTGTGAAAAGCCTCTTTCTCCTCCCCGGCCGTGTGTACCTGATCATTACAAGCCCGCGGCCCCGCTGCTCCTCAGCCTGGGGAGCTGCAACACCTGTTGCAAGTGAACACCAGAGGGAGCAGTAAACTCTTGTCTGCTAAGAAAGCTTTGTATCGGAGATGGAAAAAATAAGGACAATAAGGTACAGCAAACCTCGGGGAAACGTAAAAATGGTTACTGTGGGCTGCACTTTCAAACTACAACATGCTGCTAATCCAGTTTAAGTCCCCACCAGTGCAGAGACAACGAAGATTTAGAGCAAGCATGCAAACACAGACCCTTTGATGCAGGCTTAGTTGTGCCACATCTCCTAACCCAGCACTCCACACCCTGACAACACCAGATTTATAAAATCTTCTGAGACTATAAAGCACTTATACAAAACTGTGTGCATTTAGATAGATTAAATGGAAATGCAAACAATACTCAGCATAGGAAAGATAGACACAGAATGGAATGTGACAAAATAGGTCATGTTTATTATATATAAACACACAGTTCCAGTTCTACAGGGTAAAAGCAAGAACATAGTTAAGAGACACACATGAAATCAAAGATTAATATGCCAACATATCAGCAATGAATAAGCAATCATAGAAGTATCTCAAATGTTATTCTACTAACCTCACAAAGAGGATTAAAAACGCTTGCAAAACCAGCAACAGAAGCATGGTCACAACGTAACCAGAAAGCATTCCCAGCTCACACCTTCATTCTTGCACTGTGGCATGCAGCCTACCAGATGTAGGACTTCCTGCAGGACCCTGGCTTCAGCAGGGGTGCCAAGGGCTTCAATTCCCTGACACAGAAACAGAAATCTTCTTACCAGCTCTACTAGACACTTGGATTAAATTGATTTTTCAGATTGCCCAAATACGAGTCACAGTGTTCAGGACCATGAGAGTTGGCCTGCTCCTGTGAAACTGCAGAAAAGCTTGGCTCACACATGCTGAGTGCAACCCAGGATTGCAGGCATTATAAAACCTTCAGTTCTGGTTGCACTGGGTTCTCTGCATGCACATGTGTTTCAGGCAGAGAGACAAAACTGACCTTCAATGGAAGCCTGCTTGGCAGGTGGCTTCAATACCTGTCTGGGGAATCCTAATTATAATGGACCATTTTCATGCAGCACTTAATTTAATAAAGACATTCTCCCCCATGTAGGGGACTTGCTCTGTCTGAAGGACGATCAGAGCAAGGTTTGATGACGATGGATTGCTGGTGATGAAATGAGCTTTTTATTACCACAGTTCCAGATATTCTACGGAATAGCCAGCCCAGGAGTGTGTTGGCAGCACATCTTTACAAGCATGGATGATGCCCCATGGCTCAGACATCTATACAACCCAGTCACAGCTTTTAGCACTGACTCAAAACCCTGCTTTACCTTTATGTTTGTGTTGAATCAGCAGCAGTGCCAACCGGAAACAGAAACAAGGGAGACAGAGGTTTTGGACACAAGAACACGCTGCCCCAAGGCTATGCTTGCAGAGTTTTTTTCTAGCCTGCAGCCTACACTCTTCAGCCCTTGGATGAACACAGCTAGACACTGATGCACTGTGTGCCACTATTTGCTCATAGCTGAACATACAAACTTGGCATCTCTCAGAAGAGCGACAAAGGAAAATCTAGACTCCTGGGTATTTGGTATGTCTCTAATTCTGGCTGCTGTCATGCCAGGCACTTAGCGTGGATGATGTGCCATGCTCTGAATCCCCACCATCTGCTGCTCGTTAGCTGACAAAGGCAGCACATGCCATCTTCCCCACTAGCTGCTGCTCATTAGTGACAAAAGCCATCCTGTGTTCACAATGTTCTCTCTGTAATAATCTAATACAAAGATGTACAAAGAGCAAAGGAAAGCGGAAACAGAGATGACAGAGTAAATTATGAGCTTAACTAAGAACATTAGTGCACTCTTAAATCTCAAGATGAGAATCTTTCCAAGAGCAAGATGCAGGTCTTGGCTCCAAAGGAATAGGTCAGCAGGTAGGTGTAAAAGTCGGCACTAGAGATAATCCATTTACTTCAAAACATGCAAGCACACATTTCTAGGTTCTTTCTGTTCAGGTTCTCTATTTTGGAAAATTTTGGATCTTCCATATGTCATAACAGAAAGAACTGAGTGCTGACAGCCTGCAGCTCCCAACCTGACCAGAGCAAGCACTAACTCCAGGTATCTATACTGCCTGGTATGCAACCAGAGGAGGATTTAGGATCTATGCAATCAATCCCTCCCACCTTCACAGGAAAGTCCTGTTGGTAAAGATTCTGCAACTGTTAAGAAGAGCCTCAGCTTCCTTTATAAATCATCTACACAGGTGAAAAGCAGTAGTAATAGCAACCCTTCAAAGAAATATGCATGACAGATACTGGACTTCACAGGCTGAGGAGCAATCCAGCCAATGAGAACCAGAAGACGGGGATGAACTACAAAACAGTTCTCCATTGGGAGATACACTGATGATAGCAGATTACTCAAACTACAGAGAACTGGAAGTACTCACAAAACATTCACACTGACATGGTAAACTAATCTTTATCAAGCTCAATTAGTGGCTTAGAGGAAAAAACAAAGCCAGGTTGTTCTTCAAGAAGTGGCTCTTATGTACAACAATGATAAATCACTGTCTCAGCTTATTCCCTCCCTTCCATGCCTTTCCTCAACCCTCCTCCCCAGATAAAACCAGGTAACACTTTTCAGTCATCACATCACCATTAGAGAAGGCAAGAGTATGAGAAATGTTCTGTGCACTAAAGACCCAAAGCCAGCTGGCAGGGGACAAGTTAAGACGACAGGTAAGGGCACAGAGGAAGCACGGAAGATGACAGATGGTATGTGGGTAGGTGGGTTCTGGCAAGTGTGGGAGATGAAGAGAAAGGCCACAAGCAAAGTGACATGGTTAACAGAGATGGTCCTACAGAAGAGGAGACAGAAAAGGGACAAAAGGAAGAGAGGGAAGAGGTAAGACGTGAATGGACAATGTGCAGGTAATTCAGCCTTGCATCTTATTTCCTCCTCACAGCCAGACCATCACTTTTCCCCTTGCTGGCCACAAAAAATGAGAACCAGACCCAGAGTTCAAAGTTTTCTTGTTTAAAAGGGGACAGACAGGATGAGATACTCCAGCAATGGAACTAATAAATATTGCTGGACACCCACATTCAACCATAAGACAGGTTAGAGTAAGACTTTCCACATAAACACACACATGTGCATGACTTCTTCCTCATGGGCATGCCAAAACACAGCATACTCATCTTCACAACAAATGAACCCTGTAACCAAGCTCCTACCCACACACAGACATTTTTAAGCAAGGTTAACACTTTTCAATGTGAAATAGTTACTTGATGAGGAATCACAGACAAAGTAGCTTAAAGTACAGCTGTGAGTAGTAACACACTGGGAACTCAGCCATCTCATGCTGCTAATGCAACTCCTATGGCTTTGTGTTCACCATCAACAGCTCAGCTACTGCAAAGCAAAATCACAGGAGAAAACAAAGAACTCTGATTTCACCGCAAGGTGAAGTTTTAGGAAGTAGAGCCCTGTTCCGATGGAAGGAAAGTAACAAAGCTTAGCCTAAAATGATTTTTAAAAAAATTTATACCTATGGAGCTGCTTTTCAATGCTTTATGTCTGAGCTAGGAAGAAAAAAAGACTGGATGTGGCATTCAGTGCCATGGTCTAGTTGATAAGGAGGTGTTAGGTCACAGGTTGGACTAGATGATCTTAAAGGTCTTTTCCAATCTAGATAATTCTGTGATTCTGTGAAATCTAACACCACATTTGGTCTGTATAAGCCCATCCAACTTTTGATTACTTTATAATGTAAGAGACTGGTAGGAAACACTACAAATGTTGAGATTCAAAGGAGCACTATCTCCATTCTGTTTTGGCTTATCTGACCTGTTAACAGCAGGCCAACATAGGATTCAAATTGCTCTCCCTGAAAGTCTCTTTTGTATGCTAATTTTACATTCGTGAGGGTGATCCAATAGCAGATAGATGTAGGCAAGAGGAAAAAACAGTCTAATTATCTCCGTCAATTTGTGTAGGATCAAAAGGATGCTCATCCAGAAAACTGTCATCCAATCAAGCTGGATGAAAGTATTTGAAGAAAACCCAGGAAGGACAGTTCTGCAGCAACTTAAAATTCATAGTTGCAGCATAGCCTACATCACTGAGGTTTATTTGAGTCTGTGGTGACAAGAACAGCTTTTATGAACTGCCATTTTACAGCTATTTATATTTTATTGTCAGTTACTATGTTTATTACTGTCTGTAATTCACCAGACCCAACTGATTTTGGTAAGGAAATTTTTGAACAGAGAGTCACAAAACATATTTTCTTGTTTGATTCCTGAGTAAATACCCAGTCCAATCTTCATTAAGAAAATCTTCATAAACATCATCTAACTGTATCAAATGAAACAAAAGTCATGGGAGGCAGACAATGAGAACATCTTAGAGACACAAAAGCTCCTGGTGTGTATCCTATAAATACAAAGAAGTACCATCATTCAGCTTGTTTTAAAAAGTAGAAGCAGCACACCAAAAGTCATGCCAGCAGTCTATTCAGGAGCCAAGTAATGAGGAACCTGAGTCACACAGCTGTTGTCATCAGGAACATCTCACTGAAAGGTACAGGTTGACCTTTAGGTATTTTTATTCTTGCCAAAGTTCCCACTGATATAATTTCTGCTAGGGTTTAAACAGATATGCATGACACTGATCAATCCTTGTACAGCCCTATCCTCTAATGGTAACATTTAAATGTGAAAAAACATTAAATTAACCTGTCTTCAATGTTGCAACACAAGCCTGATGCTTTCTGAAGACTGCAAAGCATTCAATACTTCATACAAATATTTTTAATTCTTTAGAAAGTGAGCAAGCTCACTAGCTTAAAGCAAAACTATATACAGAGGTTCACACAGCACAGGTATAAAAGCCCCATTATTTAAAAGGGATGGATTACTGGGGTTAAAGAAGAGGAATCAAGTTAAAAAAGCAAGAGCATTTAACAACACATTTATTTCTAGTCAGGTAATTTGAAAGAAGCTATTCTTTTTTCCTTCTACTCTATAAGCAAAGCTAATGTTGTCTTCGAAATGTCCTGGGAAAGATAAGCTTCTTATAAATTCAGTTCAAGTGTAATGAAAGCCTCTGTAAAAGTACACACAAAGAAACCACATTTGCTACATGAAAACCAGTACCATCTCAGAAATTTCTCAGTTGCTCTAAAATCACATGAAATTTTATTTTTTTCACTCTCAAATGGATTTCAAATCACATTATGCTACAGCATTATTTTGCTGTGTGCTTAACACATGTAGGCTAGAAAGGTTCATATTATGGCTGAGTAACATAAACTAATTCTTACTTAATGCTAAGAAAAAGATGAAATCAAAGACAAGAACCAGATCAGATCTTTTTAGCTCTCTAGAGTAGTTCTTTAGGAAGGATTAAAACTTAAAAATACCAATTAGCAAATTAACTTAGCCTATTTTTTAGAAAGTTATTGTTCAAGTTCATAGTTAAGAATTTTGATTGAAGAGAGCAAAAATACCAGGATACAGTCAACAATTGTGAAATTAAAGGAACTAAGTTCAACTTACAGCACTGGACTGCTGAAGCAGTACATGCAGGATCCCTAAAAATCATAGAGCATCATGGAAGAATTGTAAGTCAAGTCCATCTCAATTTATCCATCTGCTTGGGTACTTCCCCAAGTGCTGTATTAATACTGGACACTGAAGAACATTAAAGACCTGAAACAATAAAGCCTGTGTGTTTCTTCCAACAAGATCTAAATGAGGAAAGCGCAGCAGCTTTGTTCCTTCCCTACCACACACTGCTACAGAACACAGCAGTGACAGCACTGAGCCAAGCCCTGGGACACAAAGCATGATAAGGTCACAGCAATGGTCACTTACGGCATTCCTTCTCATCACTGTCATCAAAGCAGTCTGGCAGCCCATCACACTGCCAGGCCCCTGGGATACAGCGTCCATTACTGCACATGAAGTTTCCAGGAATGTTGCATTCATTCGTGAAGTTATTCCCAGGCAACAGTTGGCTGTCTGCGACAAATGAAAGAGAGGTAAGTTCACTGAGGATTGATTTAACAAAGGCAGCAAAAGCTGTCTCTTAGCAAGCTGTTTATCAGTGGTTGAATGAAGATGAAACAAATGGACCTTGACCCTGGTTATTTTGTCAGTATCCTATCACTATCCTGAGCATAGTAGCACTTTCTTTTTCTTAAATCTCATTTTATCTGTTCTCTATTCTCTAACCTCCGTTCTGCAGATCTCCTCCTGCTATGTTCTTTCTAGGAACACACATGCAGCCTCTATGTGTACTCAGGTCAAAGCAATGTTTGTTTAAAAATAATTATCTCTTCTTCACAGAGTCAGCCTAAATAGAAATAAAGCAGATGAGGCTATACGAACTCAGCTCTATCCTCCCCTGCTTTTGTCAGATTAGTCCTTAGCTTGCAGAATACCTTGTTGTTGTTGTTAGTGTTAGCCAAAGGCTATGCACAAGGTAACACACTGACAAATTCATACTAGGTTTTCAATTAAGTTTTAAACACAGAGCTGCTGATCAAAGTTAGAATTGAGCCCCTTGATGTAATACAGTCCCCTGGCACACATGTGTCTGCAGGCTAGTAAGGCAGCTGGCACACTGAGTCTGCCAAGTAGAGGGGTCACTGTAGCAGGATACTGGAGGTCAAGATAACCACCACAGAAAGAAACCTAGAGCTTTGCCTTCAAGGTTAAACACAGTGCTACTCAGTCGTTTTAATCTACCACTTTTCTCACTTTGTGCATCGTTTTTTGGAATGCAGATACCACAGAAACACGAACTTCAGTGAAGGAAAGATAATGACACTCAATGGCTTTAATAAGCATCAAAATGGCACAACCTATCACAAAGCTGGGGGGAAGCTGCAAGACAAGGCAGAGAGTGAGAAAAATAATACCCTTCCCCTTGTCTTCCTGTCATATTCCAAACTAGTCCCAGGCAATATGCACTTGAGTAGGCAAAACCCCCAGAAATATAAACCTTCCCAGGTAAGGATGGAGGTGTCACAAAAACATGCCAACCTGCATACCTTCATGGTTCAGAACCAAGAACAACAAACTAAGCTGACACAAAGCTTAACCATTTATCTATCATTTATCTATTTTGAGGATAACCACATGACTTTTGGAACTCTGGGGGAATGGCAGAGCTGTAGCTGGTTCCCTCCACTGCCCATCCCTACACCATCCTATTGCTCTTGGAGTCCAAGTCCTTCCTCTCCCAGGAAGGCCTGAACACCAAAGGCAAGGGAAAACATTATGAACACAACATGGAGAGTGCCCCATTCTTCAGTGCTGCACAGGGCACAGAGCAGATCACAACTGCCAGGATAAGAACTTTCAGGTAAGACCTTTTTCCTAGACCATTCCTGAAGTCCCAGGGAGGAATCTGCTGTGTACAGGCATCTTTGGAGAACACATCTACCAAAATAATAAGTTTTATAGCATGATTAGTGCACAAGGCTTTTCAGAAACTTCTGAACCAGCCAAATGTAGATTGTTCCCTTCCTCCCCCAACATATCAAAATGCTCCATGACACAGGCAAAACTGCTAAGTTTCACATCACTATTTCAAAAGACACCAGAGGAATGCTTCAGGGAGGTAGTCTCTTTAAGCCTATGTCTGTCTAAAACAATGTATTTCCTTTCAAATGTTATTTCTTGCAAATGGCTGACTTTCCTGGGGATGTTTCAAGAATATGCCAGCACAGAGCAGACGCCTTAATGGAAATTTGCCCTGAGCTGGTGAAAGACAATGTAGTTCAGAAAAAAAAGGTGGAAATAAGGTCTTCTGAGGCAAATGGGCAATCTGAGTCACTGTCCACACACTCAGAGCCACCTGTAACTCTCCTGCTGCAGCACCTTAAAGAAAGAGACTGACAGCCACCAAAAAGCACGCCCAGGCAATGCAGCTGGCGGTTAGACATCTTTTAGCAGTGTCATTCAAA
The DNA here is from genome assembly GCA_013398075.1 of Notiomystis cincta. Lineage (NCBI taxonomy): Eukaryota > Metazoa > Chordata > Aves > Passeriformes > Notiomystidae > Notiomystis > Notiomystis cincta. Next base: position 1,020 of record VZRX01000526.1, on the reverse strand, counting down.
CCTCAGTTTTATTCCCTGGATCACTGTTCTTCCCCTGGAGAAAGAGCAGGTTTGTTCTCTACCCCGTTACAGCCTACAGCACACTGGAACAAGCTCAGCTCCAGCCCAGTCAGGCAGGGCCCTCACTGCTCCCAGCAGCTCCTGGGGAAACACAGCATCCTACTTTGCCTCACGCCTGAGTCCCTGACGTTAAATCAGCGATGGCAACGGTTCGTCCTTGGCTACTCCCGTCATGAAACACTGAACAGATACCGTGCTGTCAGTAAGCACCCCCAGGCTACTGCAGCCTTACAGCATCACTGTTAGCTGAGTTCTGCACTTCTGTGTTCAACCAGCAAGGGCTCTGTTGTTGTTTATGGCATTTCTTTCCCTTACGACAGTAATTGAACACATTCAGATCAATCTTTGTATCACTGACGTGTATCTGGTAATGACCAAATGAAAATCGCCACACTCAAGCAGCTGCAGAGTGAAGCTCTCAGCATTTACACAACCTTTTATTAGCCAACCACTCCCAGTGCACGAACACCACCTCTGCCTGCAACTGGAGAAAATCTACAACAGGAAAACAAAATTACATGATGCCATTGTCAGATCAAGATAGGAAAGAGATAACTCGGTATTCTTTGCAATGTAGAAGTTGCTCAATGTACTCAAGTTAGTTATAAGGCATGTAAGAGTTTCAACAGTAGAATCTAACTCTTCTCCACAGTCACCCCCAAAAGAAGCTGTTGGGTTGGTATGGTATTATTGGAAGACTTTCCTGGTGATTTTCATAACTTTCATTAGAATTTACAAGTTCTCAGATATTACAAGACTGAAATACCCTGGCCAGGAATAAATCTCAGATATAAAACACAGCTTATTCAAGCTTGTCAAGAGAACTAGAAATTACCAAGGCTTTTGCTCTCTCAGAACCTAAGCAACTAAGGCAGTACATTTAGGCAGCAACATCAAAAAGGTGCCAATCTCATGGCATCTCTCTCCATTGCTCTGCGCTACTGTCGTGGGATGATCTTG